>CM072696.1:8829876-8866117 GCA_036884735.1 Huso huso | reverse complement strand
AATTATCCCGGGTTTAAAAGGCATGTCATATGCAGACAGGCTAAAAGAATTGAATCTATTCAGTCTTGAACAAAGAAGATTACGCCGTGATCTGATTCAAACATTCAAAATTCTAAAAGGTATAGACAATGTCAACCCAGGGGACTACTTTGACCTGAAAAAAGAAACAAGGACCAGGGGTCACAAATGGAGATTAGATAAAAGGGCATTCAGAACAGAAAATAGGAGGCACTTTTTTACACAGAGAATTGTGAGGGTCTGGAACCAACTCCCCAGTAATGTTGTTGAAGCTGACACCCTGGGATCCTTCAAGAAGTTGCTTGATGAGATTCTGGGATCAATAAGCTACTAACAACCAAACGAGCAAGATGGGCTGAATGGCCTCCTCTCGTTTGTAAACTTTCTTATGTTCTTATGTTCTTCTTATGTTCTTATAATAAAATAATAATAATTTGGCGAGCCTCTGGGACCAAGCGCGAGGTCGCTGGGCCCCGTGCGCGCACTGTTGAAGGGCCAGGGACCATTTGGTGAGCCGCTGGGACTCCACCCCTGGTAGCTGGGGCCCGAGTGCGCGCTGGAGAGGTGCCAGGGACAATTTTCAGAGCCGCTGGGCCCCTTGCGCGCGCTGGGGAGGTGCCAGGGACAATTCAGCGAGCCTCTGGGACCCCGCGCGGGGTCGCTTGTCCCCGTGCACGCACTGGGGAGGAGCCAGGGACTATTTGCGAGCCGCTGGGGCCCCGCGCGTTGTTGCTGGGCCTTGTGCGCGCGCTGGGTTGGAGCCAGGGACCATTTGGCGAGCTGCTGGGACCCTGCACGGGGTCGCTGGGGCCGGTGCACATGTTGGTGAGGTACCAGGGACCATTCGGCGAGTCGCTGGGCCCCGTGCGCATGCTGGGGAGGAGCCAGGTACCGTTTGGCGAGTCGCTGGGGGCACGTCTTGTGGCAGGAGGTGCCAGGGACCATTTGGCGAGCCGCTGGGGATGTGCCAGGGACTATTTGCGAGTCGCTGGGAACCCGTGTGGGGTCGCTGGGGACGTACCAGGGACTATTTGGTGAGCCGCAGGGACCCTGCACGGGGTCGCTGGGGCCCGTGTGCATGCTGGGGAAGTTCCAGGGACCGTTTGACAAGCTACTGGGACATCGCGTGGGATCGCTGGGCTCCGTGCGCGTGCTGGGGAGGTGCCAGGGACCGTTTAGCGTGCCGCTGGTACCCCACGCGGGGTCGCTGGGCCCAGTGCACGTGCCGGGGAGATGCCAGGGATTATTGGGCGCGCTGCTGGGACCCCGCACGGTGTCACTGGGGCCGGTGCACGCGCTGGGAAGGTGGTAGGTGTCGTCTGGCTAGTGGCTGGGACCCCGCACGGTGTCGCTGGGGCCGGTGCGCGTGCTGGGAATGTGGCAGGTGTCGTTTGGCGAGCTGCTGGGACCCCACGCGGGTTTGCTGGGGCCTGTGCGCGCTCTGGGATGGTGGCAGGTTCGGGCGACCCATGGACAGGGTCGCTGGGGCCAGAGTGCACTCTGGGAAGGTGGCAGGTTACGTTTGACGAGCCGCTGGGGCCAGTGAGCATGCTGGGAAGGTGGCAGGTGTCGTTTGGCGAGCCGCTGGGACCCCACGCAGGTTTGCTGGGGCCCATGCGCGCGCTGGGAAGGTGGCAGGTGACGTTTGGCTAGCCGCTGGGACCCCGCGCGGGATCGCTGGGCGCCGTGCACACCCTTGGCATAGGTGTCGTTTGGCAAGCCACTGAGACCCCATGCGGGGTCGCTGGGTCCCGTGTGCGCACTGGGAAGGTGGTAGGTTACGTTTGACAAGCCGCTGGGATCCCGCACGGGGTCGCTGGTGCCAGTGTGTGTGCAGCGAGGTTGGCAGGTTATGTTTGGCAAGCCGCTGGGACACCGCGCAAGATCGCTGGGGCCTGTGCGCGTGCTGGGAAGGTGGTAGGTGTCATTTGGTGAGCCCCTTGGACCCCGCACGGGGTCCCTGGGGCCCGTGCATGCGCTGGGAAGGTGGCATGTTAAGTTTCCAACATCTCGCCAACCGACACCTGGCACCTTCCCAGCACACACGGGCCCCAGCGACCCAGCGCGGTGTCCCAACAGCTCGACAAACGACGCCTGGAACCTTCCCAGTGCGCACAGGCCCCAGCAACCCCGTGCGGGGTCCCAGCGGCTCGCCAAACAACACCTGGCAGCGTCCCAGTGTGCGCACGGGTCCGGGCGACCCTGCGTGGGTCCCAGCAGCTCGCCAAACAACACCTGGCTGCTGCCCAGGGCGCGCTCGGGCCCCAGCGACCCCGCGCAGGGTCCCAGTGGCTCGCCAAACGATACCTGGCAGCTTTCCAGTGTATGCAACATCACCAGCGACACCGCGCGGGGTCCCAGAAGCTATCCAAATGACACCTGGCACCTTCCCTGCATGCACACGGACCCCAGCGACACCGCTCTTGGTCCCAGCAGCTCGCCAAACGAGACCTAGCACCTTCCCAGCGCACACGGGCACCAGCGATCCGCCAAACGACACCTGGCACCTCCCCAGAACACGCTGGGGCCAGCGACCCGGCCAGAGTCCCAGCGGGCCCAGCCCCTCCCAGCGGCGCGCATCCATCAGCGGCTCACAAATGGTGCCTGGCCCCTCCCCCAGCGTCCCACGGGTGCCAGTGACTCGCCACAGCCCTGGGTCCCAGCAGCTCACCAAATGATCCCTGGGACCTCCCCCAGCTCGCATGTGCCCCCAGAGATAAGCCCCACTGGCCCCCTGTACATGGGGGCCCAGTGGTTCCCAAAAATGTCCCTGGCACATCCCCAGCCTCCCCAGGAGCCTGCGGGGGCCCCAGCGGCTCGTCAAACCGTCCCTAGCCCAGAGACCCCAGCGACCCGGGGTCCCAGCGGCCAGCCAAATGGTCACTGGCCCCTCCCAGCACGCACGGGTCCCAGCGGGCACCAGATGGTCCCACCTCCCCCAGCCCCAGTCCCAGCGCACCCAAATGGTCACTGGCACCTCCCAGAACGCACTGGGCCCAGACCCCATGCATCCCAACGGCTCGAAAATATCCCTGGCACCCCAACCTCCCACTGGGAACAGCGTCAAACCGTCCCTGGTGCCTCCCAGCATGGCAGCTCCCCAGCACGCCCTGGGCCCAGGTTCCCATCCCCAAATGGTCCCTGGAGTCCCAGTGGCATCAGCCACCCGTAGGGCCCAACCGCTCGCCAACGGTCCCTTCACCTCCCAGCAGCGCACTGGGCCCAGCGACCCAGCACGGGGTCCCAGCTGCTCGCCAAATGGTCCCTGGAACCTCCCGAGCTCTCGCGCGATTGGAAATACCCCCTGGGTCCCAGCTCCCCAGGTCCCTGGCACTTCCCCAGCGCATAGGCCCCAGTGACTTGGCGGTTCCGGTCACCAAAGTGTCCCTGGCACCTCTCAAGTGCAAATGGGCCTCACTGGTGGGGTCCCCCTCCTCGCCAGGTCCCTGGCACCTCCCAAGCGCCGCATTCCCCAGCGACCCATGTGTGGGGTCCCAGCGTCTCGCCAAATTGGCCCTGGCACCTCCCCAGCGTGCGCACTAGGCCCAGCGACTGCACGCGGTATATGAGCGGCTCGCCAAATAGTCCCCAGCACCTCCCCAGCACTCGCACTGGGCCCAGCGACCATGCGCGGGGACCTCCCAGCGGTCCATGGCACATCCCCACGGACCCTGGCACCTCCCCCAGCATCGCCATATGGTCCCAGGCACATCCCCACATGGCCGCCCCAGCAACTCACCATATGGTCTCACCATATGGTCCCCCCCCCAACATTCCTGGTCGTCTAGTGGTTAGCATTCAGTGCTCTAACCGCTGTGGCCTGGTTTGATTCACTTCCAGGGAAGGTTCTTTTTTTGCATTTTCTCCAACAAAGTGGGGAAGGTTAAAAAAAAAAAAAAGCCTCGCCCAAACAGGGACTTGAACCCTGGACCTCAGATTAAAAGTCTGATGCTTTACCGACTGAGCTGTTCAGGCTCATGAAACATACGCTTTTCATGAAAAAAAAAGAAAAAAAACAAAAAAAAAAAAAAAAAAGATAGAAAGAAAAATTCAAACAGCTCAACATTCCTGGTCGTCTAGTGGTTAGCATTCGGTGCTCTAACCGCTGGGGCCTGGTTTGATTCACTTCCAGGGAAGGTTTTTTTTTTTTTTTCATTTTCTCCAACAAAGTGGGGAAGGTTAAAAAAAAGCCTCGCCCAAACAGGGACTTGAACCCTGGACCCTTAGATTAAAAGTCTGATTTTTTTTTTTTTTTTAGCAAATCTTTTTATTTTTAATCACTTTCCCTCATTACAATTTTACCATACAAAAAAACTCAATTGTATAACACTGTCACAAAGACGGCCGGAGTGGGTGGCGTCAGACCAGAAGCAGGAAATAAACAGACAGAGAGGTGTGGTTTGGTGGAGCTGAGCGAATGGTTTCGCTCAGCATTTAATAAACAGCACAGAAAATAAAAAGGTTTGAACACAAAACACGGGACACGGCACTATACGCCAAAATAAAAAGACAAACAAAACGTACTACACTTAAACAGACAGACGAACAAACACGGTGAGTGAAAACACTTCTAATTACTTTGTTTTATTTTCTCCTTCTCTCTCTCCCATTCTCCACTCACCGAACACCCAACCCCGAGTGACAGAAACATGCATCTATATATACTGTTGTGCTGGGATTCAATTACTAATTAATTATTCACTTGAATCCCAGCACGTGAATTAATTCTGTGCAACCCCGTGCTCACATATTACATTTAACCAGCACGTGAAGTGATTTGTGCCCTTCTCGTGCCTAAATACAAATCTACATTTTTAAATCACACGTGAAACACAGACCCGTTTATATCCCGTGTACCAATGACTATACACCAACATTAACACACGCACGCAACATACAACACATAATATGCACACAGGGGCGGGGCACATTGCCACAAACACATACCAATACTCATCTACCCATGCATATACAGAAATAAAACTCAGCCATCCAACACATCCATCAGACCTTTCCATTTTTCCCTACATTTTCCCTCCCCCATATATACTTTTCCATTCTCATTACTTCTTTCACCTTCCATTTGAAACAAAAATAGGCCTCTAATACAGTGGTTTTGTCTTTTTCTTTTTTCAGTGCTATGTTTCTTTTTTCCCATAAAGCCATCTTTCCCAAACAGGTATGTAATGTTCCTTAGGGAGTTTGAACACCCCCTCCCCAAACATAACACAATCCCCATCTAAAACCCAATTCCTCTCAAATATTTTCAGCAAACCTGCACATTTCATCCAGAATTGCTTTGCAAAATAGCACTCCCAGAATACATGTTTAATAGTTTCATAATCATTACATTTACCTCTTGGACACTTTGCCGTGGATGCACATCCGTGTCTATGTAATATCTCCCTTACAGGAAGCCTATTTAATGCTCCCAACCAAACCAAATCCTTCACTTCATTTTCCAAATACTTTTGTTGCATTTTCCCCCATTCAATTGATCTTAAATTCACATCCAACTTAACCCCGCACTCATCCCTTATCAGCCCATACATCTTTTTGTGATTTAATAAAATTTCCCTATTTACCAAATTTTTATGCACTTTCAAAAAGGACACTGTATGATCATAAAACCTCGGCCTGGTTTCTGAATGGGGCACCCTATTATCCCAATAAACAAACTCTCTCAATGAAATCCCTAACCATAATCTCAAAAAATAATATGATTTGTGACAGACTTTCATCAATAAATTCTTACACATTTGATTTACAAATAAACAATCCAATTTTAAGGGAAAACACGGCACGTCCCTTCCCCCCTCCTCCATTTTCCCGTACATAACTTCCCTCTTCACACACTTGTATCTCCCTCCCCAAATAAAAGAAAACACCTCCCTTGTTAACTTTTGTTTGCATCTTACCAGAACTGGAAACACATTGGCAAGATACACCAACGTGCTTTCAACACCAAAACCTTCCCTGATATGGTCAGTTTCCTGCTTGCAAAATTGTTGACAGAATTTAGCTATTCCCTTTTTTACTTCCTCCCACCATTTTACCAATTTATCAAAACTATCTTGCATCCTCCTCCAATTAGCATATAAGGCTCTAAACTCTCTCTTAAAATCCTCATTCTCCAAAACAGAAATGTTCATTTTCCAATACCCTGGGCCAATATCTGGGCTTTTCACTTCAATAGAACTGAAGATAATACCATGATCTGAACACCACATGGGGATAATCTTACAATCACTAATTACACACTCTTTATTTACAAAAATATAATCTAATCTCCCACTCACACCTCTTGTATTTCTCCAAGAAAACCCCTTGCTCTGTCTATTAAACATTCTATAACTGTCCACCAAGGCATAGTCTCCCACCACCTTTTTCAGATACTTAGCTGAAAAATCTTTTTCATTTACATTTACTACAATCAAATCATCCAGGGAGGTGTTAAAATAATCTACCTGGTATTATTATTTGTGACTCTCCCAGGAACCAATCAAATCCCCTAAAAACCATCCCCACCCCATCTGCATGCACATTACCAATGCTCCATAGCAAGGGTCCTGCTTTCCATTCTTTTGAAAACCTGTTACAGTCCTCTAAGTTCTTCAAATGGCACTCCTGTAAAACACAAATCTCAAAATCCAGATTCATTAAAGACAAAAACAAAGACGCTCTTTTACTAGAGTCCTTCATTCCTCTGGTGTTCATCGAAATTACTTTAAGGTGCATCATGTTCACAAAGATAATATTTGTGTATTTGCTTTTACCCTATTATTCATGTTCCTTTTTCTTCTTCCTCTCTGTCTCTTCTTTTCCTTCTTTCTTTTCCTCTGTAAACCCAATTAATCCTTTGAACCCCTCCGCTCCATTTTTTTCCAGATAACCTTCCGCCTCCGAACTTTCTACCTCCGAACCTTCCTTCTCCAAACCCACCGACTCCTCGATCACCTGGGATCCACCAATGACCGACACCACTGAACCATCCGAATCCCCAAAGAACACATCCGATATTTCCGATAAGAAACATTCCAACCTATTATACTTTGGCACTATCTCCTCTTCAATGTCTATCAATTTCCTTTTTCCTGGTACTATATCCCATTTACTATGTTCTCCTTCTTCCAACTCTTCCACTCTCTCCCCCCAGGAACTTTTATTTATGTTGGTATCCAGAATCACCGTACCTTCTGATCCTCCACTATTCTCTTCTTCCATACCCTCAGGCTCCTCGCCCTCCTCATCGTTTCCATAGGGAGTTAACACCCTAGCCAGCTCAGAATCTGTAAATGAGACTCCTTCCTTGACTTCTCCCTGTTCTTCCGCCTCTCTTATCTCTCTCCAATACGACTGTTTTAGTGGGGGCAAACATCTTACTTGTCTCCTTACTATTACTGACAAGGGCCTTCTGGGTCTTTACCTCCTCCACGGCCTCATCTTTTGCCCTTAGACTTCCACGATCCTCTTGTCCTCTAGCAACACTTGCGTATGATCTGTTTGGGCATGCTCTGAATAGATGATTCATCGACCCACATTCGTTACACGCTCTCGGCTTTGGGCAAGCTTGCGCAAAATGCCCTAGTTCTTTACAGTTCAGACATTTCCTCTTCTCACATCTAAACTCCGAATGCCCCTCCTCATCACATACCCTGCAAATCTGAGGTTGTCTTGAGTAAACCATATATCCCTTCACTCTCCCAATTCTGAAGGTAGCAGGTGGATGGAAAAATCCTTCAAAACCATTTTCATCCTCCTTCAGCAACACCTCGTACTGCCTCTGACCGTTCCACACACCAAACCTGTCTCTTCTATACATGGGTCCAGATACTATTTCCACATAATCCACCAAAAATAAGTCTACTGCAACATCTGGTACATTCATATCAAACATGTTCAAGGTTATCAGTCTGTAATTATCCCTCTCCATTGATCTTACCTTGAACTTGTTTACTGGGTGGACTTCTTCATTCTCCATATACTTCACCATGAGCTTCTTGAAATAGGTCTGACACTTCATTGTCACGTCCAAATACTTTTCTCTGCCGTTCCTCTGTATACCCAGGATCTTTTCCAAGTTTACTTCCAGCTGACCAATGATGATTTTTTCGATGAATTCCTCCCTCATCGGCATGTCCTCCTCTTCCACTATTCCTCGCCAACAAAATCTCGCCGTATTCTTTGCACCAACTCTTCTCTCAAAATTTTCTTTTGCCATACTCCCGTCGATTTTCTCTGACACTATAGCAATGATTCCTGAAAGTATTGTTTTATGGGCAAGTGGCCGACTGTCTCCCTCCAACTCTGAGTGGCACCGGTACCTGTGCCGGTGACAAATAAACAGGAGCGCTTTCATATAATGCAATTGCTGTAGCCCAGTGAGGTGTTACAATAACATTTCAAACTCATTCCAGACTGCAGGCGGTTAAAAGCTTAATTGGGTTCAAATTTCTCGTATGATTTAAAAAGTACGAGCCAGTTGCCTCATTTGCATTGCCTGCCTTCCTCCTTTGCACTGTGAAGTCCATCAAATGTGCGCTTAAAATCTGAATACGATTCCCATTTGAATCGTAAATATTTGGTTTCCATTTTAGCTATATGCATACACACTGTTCTGTTGAGCTCCCAGGGTGTTATCTAATAAAACACCATAATTGGTTAGCACGTTCGGCTGTTAACCGAAATGTTGGTGTTACAAGCCCATGCAGGGATGATGCTTTTTGCATTTCTTAATCGCATTAGAAAATGGCACTATAATACGTTTTTATTTCCTCCAATTACACTGAAGAAAAAATGTGCTGTTTTTTTAATTCAAAAAATTTATTAAGAAAAAAAAAAAACCCTAGTCGTGCTGTTTGCAAAAAACCCGGTATCAAAGCAGGGACCTTTACAGTCTAATGCTCTCCCAACTGAGCTATTTCAGCTTGACACGATTTTGTTATCGAGACAGCATTCTTTTCGTCAATCGCCTTTTTGTCAAGCCAGTAAACCTGCATATAATGAGAAACGTTCAACAGTTCGGAAACACCACAATAGAATCCAATGCCTTTACAAATGTGTTTTGAAACTGTTAGTTTTTCTCCCAAATGCGGTTCTCAAAAAATGGTTTTGCCTACTTTTTATTACACCGTGTAACAATTTTTTTTTTTTTTTGGTTCCTGGGTAGTAAGTGTTATTCCCTAATTGCTTATGCCTCAAAAGTATAGAAAATGGCTATTATTCCCCACAAACTTTGCTTTTGTGACCAGGACAGTGATATTTTGAAATTTACCTATTTTCTAGAACATTCCAGATAGATTCAGTGCTGAGTAAACTTGGAGTAACTTCTAGAACTTTCTAGAACTTTCCAGTAATATAAATAGTAGTATAAATACAGGGGCCTTAAGCCCACCAGTTCAGTTTAGTTCCAGCTGCCTAAGTGGATACATATCTGCATTTTTCTGAGATGGCATCAAGGTCATAGGAGACTTCAAAATGGTGGCATTCCTGATGGGTCTCAAGGCGGTTTACCAAGTTTCCCTGCTATCTTTGCCTTTGGGACAGCAGGGACACCAAAGGCGCACTACCACAGGCAGGACTGGCCACAGCGGACCGAGTTCTCTGTGGGGAGGAACAACGTCAAGTGGGAGCCACTGGTGGACCCCGGAAGGTGCTGATGCCACCACTGCACATCAAATTGGGCCTTATGAAACAATTTGTCAGAGCTCTAGATAAGGGAGTCGGCAGCCTTCAAGTACCTTCAAGACTTCTTCCCTAAGCTGTCTGAGGCGAAGGTCAAAGCCGGTGTCTTCGTCGGACCACAGATAAAGAAGATCCTGGAGTGCAATGAATTCCCCAAGAAGCTCACTAGTAAGGAGAAAGCGGCTTGGAACAGCTTTGTCGCAGTGGTTCGGGGCTTCCTGGGCAATCACAAGGCCGAAAACTATGTGGAGCTGGTTGAGACTCTGGTGAAGAACTACGGCACAATGGGCTGTAGGATGTCCCTCAAAGTCCATATCCTTGATGCTCATCTTGATAAATTCAAGGATAACATGGGAGCCGTACTCGGAGGAGCAAGGCGGCGCTTCCACCAGGATATACTGGACTTTGAACACCGCTACCAAGGACAGTATAACGAGAACATGATGGGAGACTACATTTGGGGGCTGATTCGTGAAAGTGATTTACAGTATAATCGTAAATCTCGAAAAACTACTCACTTCTAAATCTTTTGTAGTCATTTTTGTATTACTTTAGTATAAACACATGTTAATTTGGATTCATATGTTGTTTTTTTCTGACTTTATGTGAACGAAAAGACACAAATTCGCCCGTTTTCTCATTGGAAATAGGTAAATTTCAAAATATCACTGTCCTGGTCACAAAACCAAAGTTTGTGGGGAATAATAGCCATTTTCTATACTTTTGAGGCATAAGCAATTAGGAAATAACACTTACTACCCAGGAACAAAAATTGTGTTACATAGTGTTATTATTATTACTTTTTCCAGAGTAAGACCAAAAGGCAAACATCCAGGAAATAGTTAAACACTGCTACAGCGCTTGAACTGTCTCAGCAAACGTTTAGCTCTAAAACGTGTACATTAAAAGTCTATTAACATCTTTAACACAATCATCTGTGTTTCAATAGCAGTTAATCCACATGGTGATCAATAAAGTGAATGCTGGCTTTGTTCACATATTAGCAAGACGTTTTCAGGATTCATGCATATTCTGAACAAGCACACTAGAATATGGTAATGAAAGGACAGGAAAATAACTGCTTTATTGGCTCTGGTCTTGTATCGTCACCCTGATTACTGTCTGTAAGGAAGTGGCATTAAGCAAAACGTAATTATGTAAGGTTACCAATGCGCAAATACGCAGCATATTAAAACTTCTTCACAATCTTAAATCTTCCCACATGAATTTCAAATACTTACTGACAAGTACGGCCCTTTCCCAATGTAACACTCTGCTGTGTTTGAACACCAATGATGGCTTGGATATTATGTATTAAACCACGATACTATTGTTCCCACTTTCTTTAGTACTACCAAATGTGCTTTTCGTGTCACGCAATTTTTTGCAGCCTCGGTCTCGCCTCCGCTAGACCCGGAGTGCAGCCTGCTGCTAGCAGCCACTCCAATAATACCACCCGCGGATTGTAACATCACACCGCGTGGTTGCTGTACGACTGTAGCTACGCTACAAATATAATCTGCACTTTAGTGCAGCTGCAGTTCCTCTAAAATAAAAATAAAAAATAAATAATTTAAAAAAAATTTTTTAAAAAAAAGATTTTTTTTCCCCTTACAATATACTAGGAAGACTACCGCCAACTGCACTTTTCAGTTGCCCCTTTTAACAACAGGTAAGTATAGCACAACACCATTGTCTTTTAGACTGAGACACTGTACTAGCACTTAGCGTCTCCGCTCTGTGGGTCAGCTGACGTTTCGGCATCTAGTGCATAGTGTCTTCACGCTCAGTACACGCGCTCCGGCGCATAGCGCTTCGGCGTTTTTCGGTGTCAGCGCCTTGGCACTTTGGTGTAGCGCTTCGGCGCTTTGTGTTTAGTGCCTCGGCACTTGGGGCTTGGTGCACGCACCTTGACGCTCGGCGCTTCGGCACTCGATGCTCGGTGCATCGACGCCTCGACGCTCGGCGCACGCACCTCGACGCTCGACACTCGGTGCACGCATCTCGACGCTAGACGCTTAGGCGTTCGACGTTCGGTACCTCGGCGTTTGGTGCACGCTCCTGACGCTCGTAGTTTCGACGCTTGGGCGCTCAACGCAACCCATCGACACGTGACGCTTCGGCGATCAGGGTGTCTAAGAATGTCTGGGTTCCACCATTGCGTCACCTGCGAGGCAAAATTGCCGGCGAATGACCCGCATGAGGACTGTGTGGCGTGCCTGGGACCAGAGCACGCCACGTCTGCCTTGGCAGACAGATCGTTTTGCGCATTGTGCGCTAATTTTCAGCCGCTCACTCTTCGCCAGAGGGTGAGGAAAGCGGTTGGGAGCCACTCCCCCTCCTCGGGGTCGTCTTACACCCTGTCTGTCCCGCCGTCGTCTACAGCGACTCTGCCCATCAAACTGCGGATATCCAGGAGCTCCTCCCAGCTTACAGCTGGCCAGAGACCCCCAGACCATAGACGTGCCCGGGAACGCTCTGGTAGCCCATCTATCCGACCCCGATGCCCCTCCCCTCGCAGGGAACGCCCTCGCCGGTCACGGTCTCGCTCCGTATCACCCCGCCATAGGGGACGCTCCCGTTCCCCTCGTCGGGACAGGCGTTATAGGGACAAGTCAGGCGTGGCAGAGCTCACGTCAAAGATGTTCCAGTTTATGGACGTGATGATGGGTCAGCAATTGCTGCTCATGTCTCTGACAAACATGGCACCACGAGCCACTGACGCACAGGTTGGGCCGACTGCCAATCAGCCGGCGTTTCCGCCACAGCCTCTGGCCACCCCGGTCGTCCAACAACCCCAAGGGGTGTGGGACATAGATGCCATCTCAAGGGATGCTTCAGAAGGGGAGCCTCTCCTTGAGGAGGACAGTGTGGAAGCTGAACTAACCTCCCAGCACTCAGAGCAAGACACTGAGTTGGAGGTGCTGGACACCAATGATCCCTTGTGGTCACTGGTGGAGCGAGCAACATGCCACCTGGGGATTGAGTGGCCAGCCGTGGAATTACCTCAGCGGTCACTGTTTGAGTCGCCGTCTGTATGGTCTCCACAGCCCAGGACGCTCCCAGCCTTCCCTGATTTTATTAAGGAGGTACAGTCCACCTGGGGGGCCCCAGCTTCTTCACCGGCAACTTCGCGGAAGGCTTCCGCGTTTGCCATGCAGGGAGCGAGTGAGGCTGGTCTGGCGTCCTTCCCACCAGTTGATGCTGCCTTTGCAGCCCTGGTTAGAACGCCGACGCTCTCGGGTCTAGCTAAAGACCCTGCATGTCCTAACAGACAGTGCAGGACCACGGAGGTTCATTTAAAGAATGGCTATTCAGCGGCTACGGAGGCAGTTAGGTTGTCCAACGTGGCCAGCCTCCTTTCAGTTTACCAGGCGTCGCTGGTGAAGGATCTCCCGGAGCACCCATCGGTGTCTCTGAGGGCGGAATTGGCGTTGGTCGCTCAACTCCTAGTCAAGATAGCCCAGCTAAATGCACGAACTCAAGGCAGGAGTATTGCATCCCTAGTAAGTTGCCAGAAGGCAGCTCTGGCTCTCGCAGGCGAGAGTTCAAGAGCCTGACAAGGCCCCATTATTAGATGCTCTCATTACACCGGGGCACACGTTTGGCCCAGCGGTTGAGGAGATGCTACAATGCTCTGCTAAAGCCCGGGAGGCATCTCAGCAGATGGCGAAGATGTGGCCGCATAAGCCCTTCCAGCCTAAGCGCCAGCAGGAGCACCAGTGGCATAGAACACCACCGCAGCACCAGCCGCGGCCACGGGGTGCTAAGACCTCTCCCTCAAGTACAGCAGCACGCGGTCAACCTCCATTTGCAAGACTGCAGCGCGGAGGGTGGCGCCCTAGAGGAGGTGGCAGGCCACGCCCTCGTGGCTCTGGCCAGGCCCCTCGCGAACGAGCGCAGCCGAAACAGCCCTGAAATCTCCAGGCAGCTGTTAACCCACCCCTACACTGTCCCACAGCTCCAGTTCTGGCAACAATGCACCAACGACATCTGGGTGCGCAAAACTATATCCACCGGGTACACCCTTCAGTTCCTGTTAAAGCCTCCCCCCTTCCGGGGAGTGTTCGTAACTGCAGTGAAGGACTCGGTTCAGTCCTCAGCTCTGAATGTGGAAATACAGGCATTGCTCAGGAAGCGTGCCATTCAACAAGTAGACCCTGCTCTGATCGACCAGGGGTTCTATTCCAAATACTTCCTGGTGCCCAAAAAGAGCGGCGGGCTCCGCCCTATTTTAGATCTGCGATTACTGAACAAATACCTGCGGGTGTTATCGTTCAGGATGCTTACGCACAGGCACATCATCCAGTCAGTCCAACACGGTGACTGGTTCACCACCGTGGACCTGACAGATGCGTATTTTCACGTTCCCATCTGCCCGGGTCACAGGAAGTATCTGCGTTTCGCATTTCAGAGCAGGGTATATGAGTTTTGTGTCCTTCCATTCGGCCTGTCACTAGCTCCTCAAACCTTTTCGAAATGTATGGATGCCATTCTAGCTCCCTTGCAGGCTCAAGGCGTCCGACTGCTGAACTATCTGGATGATTGGCTCGTCTACGCGCAGTCGAAGGAGCAGTTGGCACAGCACACAGTGATGGTTACAGACCATCTTCAGTGGCTAGGTCTGAAGGTCAATTCAGAAAAGAGCCGCCTCGTGCCGAGCCAACAGACCGAATTCTTGGGTCTGCATCTGGACTCTGTGTCCATGGAAGCGACCCTGTCGACACAAAGAGTTGCCTCGCTGGGCGGTGTCTCTCCCTATTCAGGTTGAGAGAAACAGTCAGCATGGAGCTGTGTCAGCGCATGCTGGGGTTGATGGCTGCCGCCTCGCAAGCCCTTCCTTTGGGCTTACTACACCAGAGACCTCTGCAGGCCTGGTTCAATGCCTTTGCGTTGCATCCGCGGAGAGACAAACACCGCGGGTATCCCGAACCTGCTGGGAAGCACTGCACTGGTGGAAAGTTCCGTCGAACATCCGCCAGGGCGTATGCTTGAGTCCCATCTTCCGAAGGGAGGTTATTACGACCGACACTTCCAACCAGGGTTGGGGAGCAGTCTGGAACGGGTCAGGGACTCGGAGTGTGGTCAGGACCCTGGAGGTCAGCCCACATCAATGCTCTGGAACTCAGAGCAGTGGACCTCGCCCTTCGGCACTTCTTGCCAGTGCTTCTAGGCAAGCATGTGTTAGTGCGGTCAGACAACACCACAGTTGTGGCGTGCATCAACCGCCAGGGCGGCTTGTGGTCCCCCGGTCTTCACCGGATGGTAACACAGATGTTGCTATGGGCACAACCGCGTTTAACCTCTCTGAGTGCGGTTCACCTACCGGGCAGAGTCAATTACGCAGCGGATCTCCTATACAGAGGAGGCCCTCTTGCCGGCGAATGGCATCTTCATCCTCAGGTGGTAGAGCACATCTGGGAATGGTTCGGCACAGCGCAAGTAGATCTCTTCGCTTCGCGAGAGACCACGCACTGCCCCTTATGGTTCTCGGTGAAGGACCTCGACAGCCCCCTAGGAGTCGATGCACTGGTTCACGAATGGCCACCAGGGCTCCTATATGCATTTCCACCGACTCCGATGCTTCCCGCCTTCATGGAGAAGGTCAGGGTAGAACAAGCGACAGTGATTCTGATCGCTCCTCGGTGGCCTCGGAGAATATGGTTCCCGAGTCTGGTGCAGTTGTTGCACGGTCGCCCGAGGGAGCTCCCTCTGCGAGCTGACCTGTTGTCCCAAGCCCAAGGAGGGCTATGGCACCTGAACCCCAAGCTCAGGCTTTCTACGGCGGTGATTTCGACCATTCAGAGCACCAGAGCACCCTCTACTAGGTCGCAGTACACGTACAAGTGGCAGTTGTTTCAGGATTTGTGTCTGGCAGAGGGCCACGACCCAATATCCTGCCCTATGGCAGTGATATTACAGTTTCTACAGAAACTGTTAGATGAAGGGAAATCTCCCTCTACACTTAAAGTGTATTTAGCCACCATATCGGCTTGCCATGTACGCATTGACGGTTTATCACCAGGTTGCCATTTTCTGGCATCACAGTTCCTGAAAGGCGCAAGACGTTTGCGGCCTCCAAGGACGACCAGTTTACCGTCATGGAGCCTTGACGTGGTATTAGAAGCCCTTACCAAGGCACCGTTCGAGCTTCTCCACAGTGTGGATATGAAGCTCGTGTCTATAAAAACTGTGTTTTTGCTGTCAGTGGTATCAGCCAAACGCGTGAGCGAGTTACATGCACTGTCAGTGCATTCATCATGTACTCGTTTCGCAGGAGACGGTTCTAAGGTCTCCATGTGCCCAAATCCAGCCTTTTTACCCAAGGTCATATCCCCGTTTCATATGAACCAACCAGTCGAGTTGATGGCGTTCCATCCTCCTCCTTTTTCTTCCCCAGAGGAAGAACGGTTACACATGCTCTGCCCCGTGCGGGCATTGAGGTGTTATATTGACCGTACAACAACTGTGAGGCAAACAGAACAATTGTTCATATGCCATGGTTCTAGGACTTTGGGTCAGCCGTTGTCTAAACAACGCCTTTCCCATTGGATAGTGGATGCTATTAAATTAGCTTATGAATCTGCAGGCCTTCCGCCACCAGGGCAGTTGAAGGCGCATTCCACTAGGGGTATGGCGACATCCTGGGCCCTCTTTAGAGGGGTGCCGGTGTCTGATATTTACGCAGCAGCCAGTTGGGCTACACCGCATACTTTTATGAGGTTTTACCGGTTGAACGTACTGGATTCCTCTGCTCCACTATTTGGAGCATCTGTGCTACACTCTATGATGCCTCAGGATGCGGACATATAGAGTGGTTGACAACATGGTGTTGACTATTCCACCTTAGGACAGGTGTCATTGCGAGCATAGACGCTGAGGCACAGCTCCGCATATGTGTAGATGTATTGCCTACGCAGTTGCGTTATGACGTAAGTCTGTCCTACTGCCGAGAATCCTCCCTCGCGACGGCTTGGGTACACTGTTCCCATACCTTGATGGTTATTTTTGACTTGAAAGGGAACAATAGGTTGCGGATGCAACCCCGGTTCCCTGAAAGAGAAAATAACCATCAAGCCGCGAGGTCGATCCGGAAGCCTTCACAGCCTGAAGAGCAAAAGGAGAGAGAGTCTCTGCGGCGCTGCGTAGTAAGCTCCCAGGGGCGGGCTTTACGTGGCAGCTCACGCAGAGGCCTATCGGCAGCTTTGCTATAAAAACTCATCCAATCCCTACTGCCTGAATGCAATATCCCATACCTTGATGGTTATTTTCTTTCAGGGAACCGTGGTTGCATCCGCAACCTATCGTTTTCTCAGATGAGGCTTCGTGCAAGGTTTAAATACTGTTACCTGAAGGCGGAATAAACAGATTAGCCATTAAACCACCCTTACATCGATTGATTCTTTGTTTCAAAGCGGCGACTAGCCCCATTTGAATACAGTACACAGAACGATCAATTAGACGTAACCTCGTTACACAGAGTCCTGAAGCTAACGAAAATACTTTATTTATATTAAACACATTAGGGTTTTCGCTTTCAACAATAGAGGCTTTTAATTCATTACCGGTGGTAAAGCGCGCTATACTATATTTTTTGAAAATAATTAGAAACCTATGCTAGTATATTAAAAACGAGCTACAGACAGGCGTCTGCAGAATGGCTAATCCTACCGCATTTATACAGTTTAACAGAAAAAGACGATTCTTAGTCCTAAACACGCCGTGTATAGTCTTAAAATAATCGTATTAAGTCAAATAATATTGTGGTAACATTTATCAATGTCTAAAATAACAGGTTTTTAAAAAAAAAAATACTGTTAACTGAAGGAGGCATAAAAACCCCTTACATCGATTGATTCTTTCAAAGAGATGTCTACCCCATTTGAATACAATACACAGAACGATCAATTAGACATAACCTCGTTACACGGCGTCTTTTTTACAGCCTGCGGATGTAGGAGAGTTGAAGCTATCGAAAATACTTTATATTAAACACATTAGGGTTTTCGCTTTCAAACATGCTTTTTACAATATTTATTTTGAAAATAATTAGAAACCGATGCTAGTATATTAAAAACGAGCTACAGACAGGCGTCTGCGGAATGGCTAATCCTACCGCAGTTATACAGTTTTTTTTTTAACATAAAAAACATTATTTTTTTACCTAACCACGTCTTGTATGGTCTTAAAATAATCACATTAAGACAAAGAACGTAGTGGTAACATTTATCAACGTCTAAAATAACAGGATTTTTTTTAAAAAAATACTGTTAACTGAAGGAGGCATAAAAATCCCTTACATCGATTGATTCTTTCAAAGAGGCGTCAAGTCCCATTTGAATACAGTAAACAGAACGATCAATTAGACGTAACCTCGTTACACGGCGTCTTTTTTACAGCCTGCGGATGTAGGAGAGTTGATGCTATCGAAAATACTTTATTTATATTAAACACATTAGGGTTTTCGCTTTCAACAATAGAGGCTTTTAATTCATTACCGATGGTAAAGTGCGCTATACTATATTTTTTTGAAAAATAATTAGAAACCGATGCTAGTATATTAAAAACGAGCTACAGACAGGAGTCTGTGGAATGGCTAATCCTACCGCAGTTATACAGTTTTTTAACATAAAAAATATTAATCTTATACCTAACCACGTCTTTTATGGTCGTAAAATAATCACATTAAGACAATTTATCAACATTTATCAACGACTAAAATACCTTTAAATCGTTTTTTTAGAGTACGTTACACATATCCAGGTCGTGGCCACTGCAATATTAAATTCAACCAGCAGATGGCAGTATGCGTCAAAAAAAAAAAAAAAACATTAAAAACAGACTCTCTTCCTTCTTTTCTCTATAATTTCTTACTAGTCCTGAGAAACCCAAAATATATTCAGTTTCAACAGAAAAAGAGGATTCTTATACCTAACCACGTATTTTTGTTCTTAAAATAGTCACATTAAGCCAACATATTCAATATGTGTCCGCTGCAATATTAAAATCAACCAGCAGATGGCAGTATGCGGCATGCTTAATCCTGCAGCATTTATACAGTTTTTTTTAAAAAAAAAATATTATTCTTATACCTAACCACGTCTTGTATTATTATTTTAAGACGTATGGTCTTAAAATAATCACATTAAGACAAAGAACGTGGTGGTCAATGTTTTTAGCTTCAAAAATAACATTAACTAGGTTTTTAGAGTTCTCTGTAATGTTAATAGAAACCATTATGCAAATACAGATGCATTATGGGTAGACTCATAAAAAAACCCTAAATCCTTTACAATTCAGCCTGTGCTAACCTTTATTGTATTCAAAAACAAATTTAAAACGTTTTTTAGAATACGTTGTAATATTAACCCTTTGCGGTCCATTGTCGGACTGGGTCCGACATTGCAATTATTCCTCACAGGTCCTTTGTCGGACTGGGTCCGACATCATTATAGCAACGCAATAAACGGGTGTCTAGTAGTTTTTTCTCCAGAAAAAGCCGAGAAAACCATTCAATTGTAGAGTGGTAGCGACAGGAGCCGAGACAAGTCGAAAAAAAAAAAAAAAAAAAAAAAAAAGCGTATCTCATGAATAGTCATACATGGTATCAGGTATCAGATAACGGGGCGGTCGTAAGTAAACAAGTTGGCTGACTGAATCAGCGCACAGAAAACAAGGACATTTGCAGAGCTTTTTTGAGATGTTATAGTAATAAAATAATGACTTGGATCACATTATTGAGGAGTTTGGTGATAAAACGAGTGATCCGGAGATGATCGATCGGTATGTACGACTATTATTATTATTATTATTTATTTCTTACATAGGTGAACGCTATAGAAAACGAAAGGGTGGGGCGGCGCTGGAGATGCCTAGTGAGTGCTTTGTTGATATGCAGGGCCATTTAAACCCGTTTGACTGTGAAAAAAAATACTTTTAAACAGCACGTCTAAAATTAACTGCGCGTGTGAAAATTAATTAGACCTGGCATGCCTGACGCGCAATTAATAAATGGACCGCAAAGGGTTAAAATCAACCATTAGATGGAAACATGTGTATTATGGGATGGACACAGCTTCCTACCACGGCCTGGAAAGCCAACAGAAATGTAGGGCCCAGCACATTTGATGCCTGCTGTTATGGGTTAATTTTTAGTGTAATATGTGCATAATATGCTGATTATGAAACTCTTTCATATGTTTATGGACTCTCTGTTTGTTAATAACCCTGGTTATTGTTACAGAGGGTTTCAAACATACTCAAAAAATGCATTACAATAAAACATTTCTTTCTTTCTTTCTTTCTGTCTTTTCTTTGTAATAGTCTATAAACTAAGGGTACAACAGACTCAATTTTTAGGGGAGAGCTATTTTTGACGTACGTCTGGTAAAAAGGGGGTCATAAATCACTCAAAAGCGTGGAAAAAAGGGGCGAGGCTTTAGAGCCATAAATCACTCAAAGCATAGGAAAAAGAGGAGGAGCTTAAGGGCCATAAATCACTCAAGGCGTGGGAAAAGGTGAGGGGCTTACGGGTCATAAATCAATCACAGGTGTGAAAAGGGATGGAGCTTAAGGTCGTAAATCAACCAATAGGGGCGGGGCTTAGAAAAGTGACAGACGCTGTATCGCCTTTACTACGGTCGTTAAATGAGAGAATGTCAACGCAAGCCCGCACCTCACCACATCCTTCACACTGTTAAACTGCCTCATTATGATGAGGCCTCTAATTATGCCTTTCCAATACTTTGAATGTGTTATTGTTCAGTTTAACATGAGAACATCTTGGTAGAACAATCATAATGTCCGCAGGACTTATTTTCCTCAGGTTCTAGTAACAAGTTTTGAGTGTGTGGCCGGTTAGCTCAGTTGGTTAGAGCGTGGCGTTAATAACGCCAAGGTCGTGGGTTCGAGCCCCGTAGGGGCCATGACTTTTCTTCTTTAAAGAAACCACAGCATTTGTAATGGTGCCAAAATGAACATTCTTTAACAAAATGAACAGAAGCGATATGAAGTACAACCAGTAATATTTCAGACTTCCTGAGCTTTAAACACGTATTAACAATGAAAACATACAATTAAAAACAAAGCTTATGTAGTCGGCAGGATTCAAACCTGCATGGGGAAACCCCAATGGATTTCTAGTCCATCGCCTTAACCACTCAGCCACGACTGCATGCTCACAAGGTTATTTGTGAAAATATCCAAAAGAAGTCAAAAGAAGTAAACGACACCCGCAGTAATGCTATAGATGGCAGTATAGGCTAACTAATGAACCGAAGTCAAATGCCTTTGTTGAAACTCTGTCAGATTTGTACAAGGCAAGCACACGTGGGAAATGTAAATACAATATACTTTCTGTTAATGTTCATAATAATGAATACATCTTTATTTCAAAATACGTAGCTATTTAACTGATCTTTTCAAAACACCCCCATACACAAAAACAAAGTCGTTATTTATTTCAACTGAAAAACTGACTTTCTTCATGGCTGCTGCCAGACCAGGGACCGAGGCAGATAGTTTAGTTAGTTCTTTTGCCACGCAGTTGTAATATTAATCAAGCAGCCTATTTTCGCTCCAGCAAGAAGCGCCAGCAAACAGAAGAGCCTCAACAAAAGAGCCGGGAGTCTAGCTGTGGGAGTCTAGCATGGGGAGGCCTGCGCCGAAACGCTGTTCGAATAGATCCGAACCTAACAGCGCTCTGGAAGAAGCCATCTACTAGTCAGGTCTGTACCCTCCACCCCACTGCTCCCACTGTGCCTATTTGTCTTGCCTGTCCTGCTATGACTGTCTCTCACATCCCTGTTCTGTCCTCTCGTCCTCGTCCTCGTCCTCTGCCCTCTCTCCGCTGCTGCTCCTCCAACCCCTCTAACCTCATCCCTCTGCCTCTCCCCCCCTCCCGCACACTCTCTGGTGCACTCTGGAACTGTCACTCTTCTGCTAACAAAGCTGATTTCATCTCTGCCTTTGCCTCCCACCTCTCTCTTGATTTCCTTGCTCTCACTGAAACCTGGCTGTCCCATGATAACATTGTAACTCCTGCTGCCCTGTCCTCTCACTGGACGGGGAGGTGTGACTGGTCTTCTCCTCTCTCCCTCCTTACTCTTTTCTGTCCCCTCCGATCTCTCCTCACTCTCTGTTAATACTTTTGAATTTCATGCAGTCCAACTAACCTCTCCCTGTCATCTCCTGCTAATTGTCACTGTACCGCCCCCCTGGGCCTCTCGCTCACTTTCTAGATGAACTCGACTATCTACTCTCCTCCCTCCCCTCTCTGTCTACCCCAACTGTCCTGTTAGGTGACTTCAACATCCATCTCTCCAACCCCAGCCACTCTGCTGGATTCCTCCCTCTCCTTCACTCCTTCAACTTCTGTCTCTCTCCATCCCCTCCTACCCACAAAGCTGGCCGTCAACTGGACCTCACCTTCTCCAGGGCCTGCTGCCCCTCCACCCTCCCTGTCACCCCCCGGACCTCTCTGATCACTATTTCATCTCTTTTCTCTGTCTCTCCCCTCCCTGCTCCTCCTACCCCCACTGTCACCTCTCGCCGTAACCTCCGCTCTCTCTCCCCCTCTGTCCTTGCCTCCACTGCTCTCTCTCACCTCCCTCCTATCGACTCCTTTTCACAACTCTCCGTAGACTCTGCTACCTCCACCCTCTTCTCATCCCTCACCTCCTCCCTCGATTCCCTCTGTCCCCTCACCTCCCGACCTGCTCGACCCACCCCTCCCCAACCCTGGCTCTCCTCTGCACTCCGCTCAGCAAGAATCGCACTGCGTTCTGCTGAAAAGAAATGGAAGAGAACCAAATTCCCTGCTGCTCTAGACCTTTACCGCACTCTCCTCTCCCCCTTCTCCTCTACTCTCTCCTCTGCTAAATGTACTTATTTCCAATCTGTAATCCAAGCCTCCACTAACAACCCACGTAAACTATTCTCTACCTTCTTCTCCCTGCTAAACCCTCCCCCCTCCTCTATCTCCCCTGATGACTTTGCCTCCTTCTTCTCTTCTAAAATCTCAGATATCTGCAAACTCTTTAACACCTCTTCCTCCCCCGCACCCCCTCCTGCTCCAACCCCTACACCCACTGCATCCCCTACTAACTCACCCTCCTTCTCCACCTTCTCGCCCCTCTCAGACTCTGACCTCTCCTCCCTGCTCCAGGGTCACAAACCCACCACGTGTGCCCTGGACCCCCTCCCCACTCACCTCTTTCAAGCTGCTGCTCCTGCTCTACTTCCCTTCATCTCCTCCCTTCTCAACACCTCTCTCCTTTCTGGTCTCTTTCCTCTGCCTTCAAAAAAAGCCTCTATCACTCCCCTCCTCAAAAAAAACCTACCCTCACCCCACCTCCCTCCAGAGCTACCGTCCTGTCTCCCTCCTACCCTTCCTCTCCAAAACCCTCGAGCGGACTGTACACAACCAGCTCTCTGCTTTCCTGTCTAACCACTCTTTGCTCGACCCTCTCCAATCTGGCTTCCGCTCTGCTCACTCCACTGAAACTGCCCTCCTGTCTGTCACCAACTCACTAAAGTCTGCCCGAGCTGCATCTCTCTCCTCTGTCCTAATTCTCCTCGACCTCTCTGCTGCCTTTGACACTGTTGATCACTCTATTCTACTATCATCTCTCGCTGACCTGGGGATCTCTGGCATTGCTCTGGCCTGGTTCTCCTCCTACCTCTCCAACCGCACTTACCAAGTAACCTGGCGTGGCGCAACCTCCACACCTCACCCTCTCTCAACAGGAGTCCCCCAAGGGTCAGTCTTGGGTCCTCTCCTGTTCTCTCTCTACACCCGCTCGCTGGGCATCCTATGGTTTCTCATACCATTTCTATGCTGATGATGCTCAGATTTTCCTCTCCTTCCCCACCTCTGACTCCACCATCCCCTCCCGTATCTCTACCTGTCTGTCTGCTATTTCCTCCTGGATGCACTTGCATCACCTCAAAATCAACCTCTCTAAATCCGACCTACTTTTCTTTCCCTCCTCCTCCTCCCCCTCCTCTGATCTCTCTATCTCTGTTCCTCTGGAATCTACCACACTCTCTCCCTCTCCCTCCGCTAAGAACCTCGGAGTCACCCTGGACCCCTGCCTCTCTTATTCCCAGCACATCTCCACTCTGGCACGCACTTGCCGATTCTTCCTGAGCAACATCCGAAGAATCCGACCCTTCCTCACCAACTACGCCACCCAGCTCCTGGTCCAGGACTTGGTACTCTCCCGCCTAGACTACTGCAACTCCCTCCTGGCTGGCCTTCCTGCGTCCGCCACCCGTCCGCACCAGCTCATCCAGAACTCCGCTGCCCGCCTGGTGTTCTCTCTGCTTCGCTTTTCCCACGCAACTCCACTACTCCGCTCACTCCACTGGCTCCCGATCACCGCTCGCATCCAGTTCAAGACTCTTGTACTAGCCTACAGATGCCTTGACCAGACTGCACCCATCTACCTCCAGACCCTCATCTCTCCCTACACCCCCACTCAGCCTCTCCGCTCCACCTGCACTAGAAGACTGGCTCTACCTCCTCTACGCTCCCCTGCCTCCAAAGCCTGCTCCTTCTCCACCCTCGCTCCGCAGTGGTGGAATGACCTTCCTACAGATGTCAGGACTGCCCAGTCCCTGACCACATTCCGGCGCCTCCTCAAGACTCACCTCTTCAGAAAGCACCTGTAGAACTCCTCTGTTTTTCCCCTGGGACACTTATTACCCTTCCTTAAATGCGCTTTATTTGCTCTTATCTGCCCCCTATTTTACTGCATTTAATCCTGTACTTCAGAGTATTGTAATCTGCCAAGTGTTTAATGTGTAGTATTTTGTATTTAATCATATCCTGATGTAACTATCACTGACACTGTTATCTGCTGTATTATTGAATTGTATTTTGTCACACTTGTACTTGCTTGAACCAAAGTCATTGTATTTATCTTGCTCTTATTTGAATTATTACTTGTACTGTAATACTTGAAATGTATTGCCCTGGATAAGGGTGTCTGCTAAGAAATAAGTAATAATAATAATAAGAGCACTCGAGCACGTTCTGGCTAGCGTGAGCAGACTTAGCAGATAACAAGATCTACAAAATATCACATGCCAATAAAACATACCATAATTATGTTCATTTTTATTTGCTTATTTATTTAGCAGACGCCTTTATCCAAGGCGACTTACAGAGACTAGGGTGTGTGAACTATGCATCAGCTGCAGAGTCACGTCTCACCCGAAAGACGGAGCACAAGGAAGTTAAATGACTTGCTTAGGGTCACACAATGAGTCAGTGGCTGAAGTGGGATTTGAACAGGGGGACCTCCTAGTTACAAGCCCTTATTCTTTAACCACTGGACCACACAGCCTCCTATAACAACAACACACCCCAGATAAGACTCGAACCCACAATCTCTGGCTTAGAAGGCCAGTGCCTTATCCATTAGGCCACAAGGGCTGACACAAAAAGCACATTTGGTAGTACTAAAGAAAGTGGGAACAATAGTATCGTGGTTTAATACATAATATCCAAGCCATCATTGGTGTTCAAACACAGCAGAGTGTTACATTAGGAAAGGGCCGTACTTGTCAGTAAGTATTTGAAATTCATGTGGGAAGATTTAAGATTGTGAAGAAGTTTAAATATGCTGCGTATTTGCGCATTGGTAACCTTACATAATTAGGTTTTTGATTAATGCCACTTTCTTACGGACAGTAATCAAGGTAACAATACAAGACCAGAGCCAATAAAGCAGTTATTTTCCTGTCCTTTTATTACCATATTCTAGTGTGCTTGTTCAGAATATGCGTGAATCCTGAAAAGGTCATGTGAACAAAGCCAGCATTCACTTTATTGATCACCATGTGGATTAACCGCTATTGAAACACAGATGATTGTGTTAAAGATGTTAATAGACTTTTAATGTACACGTTTTAGAGCTAAACGTTTGCTGATACAGTTCAAGCGCTGTAGCAGTGTTTAACTATTTCCTGGATGTTTGCCTTTTGGTCTTACTCTGGAAAAAGTTATAATAATAATAAAAAGTAGGCAAAACCATTTTTTGAGAACCGCATTTGGGAGAAAAACTAACAGCTTGGAAACACATTTGTAAAGGCATTGGATTCTATTGTGGTGTTTCCGAACTGTTGAACGTTTCTCATTACATACAGGTTTACTGGTTTGACAGAAAGGCGATTGACGAAAAGGATGCATCGTCCATGCGTGGGCTTGAAACACCAACCTTTTGGTTAAGCCGAACGCGCTAACCGATTACGTTGTTTTATTAGATAGCACCCTCGGAGCCCAACAGAACACTGTATGCATATAACTAAAATATTTACGGTTCAAATGGGAATCGTATTCATCAGATTTTAAGCACACATTTGATGGACTTTACACTGCAAAGGAGGAAGGCAGGCAATGCAAATGAGGCAACTGGCTCGTACTTTTAAATCATACGAGAAACTTGAATCCAATTAAGCTTTTAACCGCCTGCAGTCTGGAATGAGTTTGAAATGTTATTGTAACACCTCACTGGGCTACAGCAATTGCATTATATGAAAGCGCTCCTGTTTATTTGTCACCGGCACAGGTACTGGTGCCACTCAGAGTTGGAGGGAGACGGTCGGCCAGTTGCACATAAAACAGTACTTTCAGGGATCATTTCTGTAGTTTTTTTTCAACAGAATTGATAAAATATCTAGAGAGTGTGTTAAAGCATTCCTGCTTCGGAGGAAGTCTTCTGCCGGGACTTGGAGGAGCTTTCTTCAGGAGCTGTGGGGATGCCGATGCAACCAGGTGTGCGGAGGCACAATGTAATTCGTTTTACATTGTGCGGCAAAATTGAAGAGAATTACCTAACTAGAATCGACTTCAGTAGAAAGATTATCCAGAAAATGTTGGAGACTTCACCAAAAGACCTGAACTGTTTGATCAAGAGACCTGGAACTGAGGCAAGCTTTGATGTAAGTTTTGTAAATTCTGAAAAAATGGAAAAGTTTTTACAACGATATAGAATGAGAAAGAATGAACTTCCTCTGAAACATTTTTTGGTTGAACCTTTGTCTGACCGGGAGATTAAAGTTGTGATTATACAATTTTATAATGAGTCTGTTCATGAATATGACTTGGAAACATGGCTTAAGAGATACTGCAAAGTTACTTCATCTAGCCGCAAAGTTACTTCATCTAGCCGCAAAGTTGTGGACAGGGATGGCGTGTGGAATGGAGCACGTCAGTGGCTCATTCAACTGTTTAAGGATCCAGAGGGGATTGGTGGGGTGCGTCACCTTCCCAGTAATGTGACTTTGGGGGCAGCTCTTGGGTTTGTTGTATACAATGGGATGCCGAAGCTGTGTCGTAACTGTGGACAACTGGGACACCTGGCTGTGAGTTGTTCTGTAACTAAATGCAAGAACTGTGGAGGGCCGCATGTAACTGCTCTCTGCCATGAGGAGAAACAATGCAATCTGTGTGGGGAAGAGGGCCATGTTTTCAAAACTTGCCCAGATTTGTATTCCAATATAGTTAAAGGACAGAGAGTAACACAACAGCAGGATGTTGAAAGGGAGGAAGAAGCCAGCAAAGAGAGAACAGAGGAACATCAGGATGAAGAAGGGAGTCTTAAAGAGGACCTGTATAGCTCAGAGTTTTCAGAAAATGAGCCTGATGTCTCTGCAGAGGAGGATAACACTGATAATGAAATGGAGATAATACAGCAGACCGGTAAACGGAAGCCTGAAGAACAGGCTGTGGCTAAAACAAAAAAGAAAGTCGGGGGGGTTAATATTGCCCCTGATGTTGTGCACGATCAGGAAAGACAGCATTTACTTGCACATATTGGGAAGCAAGAAAAGTGCCTGGCTGTGATTAGTAGTCCAGACACTCCAACTCGGGGGCTGGAAATTGAAAGAACTGATTTCTAGGGCTCTACATTTCTGGAGGAGGGAGATGTGCAGACTTTCTCTGCTGTGTCTGTATTTTTGAAACCAGCAGTTGTAGCAGAGGGTGAGTCAGATAACAATGAAAAGGTGGCTGCCACAAACAAAGACAAAGACAAGATGGCTGCCACAAAGACAAAGACAAGATGGCTGCCACAAACAAAGACAAAGACAAGATGGCTGCCACAAACAAAGACAAAGACAAGATGGCTGCCACAAACAAAGACAAAGACAAGATGGCTGCCACAAACAAAGACAAAGATAAAGGAGCTGATAACAATACAATCAAAGACAAGGACAATATTGAGAACACAAGAGGAGACTATCAGTGGCATAACGTGGGAGAGAAAAAGAAAGGGGAAAAAAGGGACAAACAAATGATTAAGTGTGTTTTTTTCTGTCATTCTTGTTTCTACAATGATGATATTGAATTTATGTTCTGTAAATGTTAGAGGTATTAAAGGGGCTGATAAGAGAAAGAGTGTTTTTGGTTACCTTAAATCTATTAGTGCCGATATTATATTTTCACAAGAGTGCAGTATTTCCTTTTCAAATGATTATGCAAATTTAAAAAAGGAATGGAATGTTGGGATATCTGTGTGGGCGGGATCAGATGTAGAAAAGGCTGCAGGGTTGGGGATTCTGTTTAAAAACCCTCATATTGAAGTTAAATCTGTTTCTGATATAATTCCAGGGCGTTTGTTAGCAGTTGATGTAAAGTATCATGAAACAGAAATTTGTTTAGTGAATATTTATGGGGCTCAAACGAGTGCAGAGAGGGAACATATTTTTGAACACTTAAGATTGCTTTTAGTGAGCAACAAAACTCTAATAGTGGCAGGAGATTTTAATTGTGGATTGTTACCTGCTGATAAAAGGAAGCAGAATTTAGATGAATCAGGAAAATTGTTAAAAATAGTGAAAGATGCTCACTTGAAGGATGCAGCAAAATGCTTTTGCCCATTAGACCCTGGTTTTACATGGTTCAATAAAGCACAGTCCTCCTTTTCTAGAATAGATTTTTGTTTCGTATCACAGTTTTTAAATGTGAAAATTTTGAATTGAAACTGTTTTTTTTTTCAGACCACAAGAGTTTGGTGGTATCTGTTGAACTGGTTAACAATTTTGAATATGGAAGAGGTTCTTGGAAATTTAATTGTGCATTGTTACAGAATCAGGATTTGGTTCAGGCTTTTAAAAAAAGGTATACAGAGTTGAAAGTGTGTTTTGATTCGGTGTGTGAATGGTGGGAAATGATCAAGAGTAGGACAAAAGGCTATTTTATATCACTAGGAAGGAGGAGGGCAGAGGAAAGGAAAAATAAATATGTCAAATTACAAAAAAGATTACAAAACTTGTTTGGGTTGCAGAGTCAGGGGTTTGATTTCCAGGAGGAAATAAGAGATATTAAGGAGAAACTGTATAAGATGCTTTTAGAAATGGAAAAAAAGGTTATGTTTAGGGCTAGAGTCAAGTACATGGAAGAAAACGAGACTTGTAGTAGTTTTTTTCTTTAATGTAATGTTTAGGAAGAAGAGTTGTCTACAGGGCTTGAAAACTGAGAATGAGGGAGTTCTGAAAGGAAAAGATGAAATGTTAAAAATTGCAGAGGAGTTTTATAAATTTCTTTATGAAAAGAGAGAAACAGATCCTGTAATACAAGATTTGTTTCTTAAAAATCTGGAAACCAAGGTAACATTAGAAGAGAATAATGATTTGTTGAGGGATATAAATTTGGATGAGATTAAAGAAGCATGTTTTTCTTTTAAAACAGGTAAGACTCCTGGATCAGATGGGTTGCCCATAGAATTTTATTGCACCTTCTGGGAATTGATTAAAGAAGATTTATTAGAAGTTTTCAATGAATGTTTGAGCAGTGGACTAATGAGCAATTCTATGAGGGAAGGGCTGATAACTCTCCTATTTAAAAATAAAGGGGAAAAAAGAGGAGCTGAAAACTGGAGGCCTATTAGTCTCCTCAATTGTGACTATAAGATCTTGTCCAAGATAATAATGTTTAGGTTTCAAAATATAACGGCAAAATTAATTGATCCTGACCAAGTATGTGGTGTTCCAGGAAGAGCTATTGCTGAGAATTTAGTATTGATTAGAGAAGCATGTATCTATTCAAAGGAGAGAGATTCACCTTTATGTTTAATTAATCTTGACCAAGAAAAGGCCTATGATCGGGTTGATCATTGTTTTATGTTTAAAGTTTTGGAGTACATGGGTTTGGATCAAAGATTTATTAGATGGGTGAAGATGCTGTACAGAGGCATCAGTAGTAAAGTTATTGTTAATGGATTTATGTCTGCTGGTTTTGAGGTGAAGTCAGGGTGAGACAAGGTGTCCTTTGTCATCCCTGTTATATATTTATTGTTTAGAACCTGAACTTTTACGAATTAGAAAGAATACACAGATTGAGGGGGTGGTAATTCCTGGCTCTGATCATCAGAAGGTTAAAGCCTTAGCATACATGGATGATGTGACGTTGATGTGTAAAGACTTCTACTCTATTCAGGAAGCTTTGAAAATTATGGTTTTGTATGGGAAAGCTTCTGGTTCGAAAATCAATATGGAGAAAAGTGAGGCTTTTTGTATGGGGGAGTGGGAGGAGAGAGATGAAATTAAGAAAATGTTAAAATTGAAGAATGATTACATTCAAGTTTTAGGCATGATTTTTGATAGGGGGTAAGGAATTGGGTGGAGGTGATGGGTAAAGTGAGAAAGAAAATCACTTTCTGGAATTCCAGAAAGTTGTCAATGGAAGGTAAAATTTTAATAATTAAAGTGGTGTGTGATGGGGTGCAGCCTATTTTGTGGTGGTTCTGTGTTTTTGTATTGTTTAGAGGGATGTGAGTGAGTTTGGGGTGTGGTTCAGTGAATTTATGTGTGAGGAATGTGGAATGTGCCTGGGCTAATGAGGTGCGATTGCCCACCAGCCCAGGCACCTGTATAAAAAGGGAGTGGTTGGGTATGTTAGGAGGGAGAGTGTTTGTTAGGAGGAGAGTTTTTTTGTTAGAGAGAGAGAGAGAGAGAGAGAGAGAGAGAGAGAGAGAGAGAGAGAGAGAGAGAGAGAGAGAGAGAGAGAGAGAGAGAGAGAGAGAGAGAGAGAGAGAGAGTGAGTGAGTGAGGGTTTTTTTGGTTTGTTTAAAGCCTGTTTTGTGTTTGTCTTTTTGGTTGGCCATCGTGCCTTTTTATTTGTGTTTTGTTAATTAAAATATTTTGGTTTCACTGCACTTTCTGTCTCTGAGTCTTCCTCTGCTGCTATCCTGCCACAGGTTGGTGTCAGAAGTGGATAGCGCCCCTGGAGACTCAGAGCGGAGTGCAGTTTTTTTTTTTTTTTGTTTAAAAAAAAAAAAAAAAGGAAGAGAGGATGAGGTGGAGGAAAATGGAGCTGGCCCAGGAGGAGGCAGATGACAGCTGGGAGCTATTTTTAAAAGGGCTCGCTGCAGAGTTGTGCCCCGGCTGTGGGGCATATGGACACACAGTGGCCATCTGCCCCACCCAGTATGAGGAGGAGGAGCTGCCGCTGCAACAGCCCAGTGGGAGGCGCCCGACGCCCACAGCCCGAGTGGGAGGAGCCCGAACGTCCACAGCCTGAGTGGGAGGAGCCCGAACGTCCACAGCCCGAGTGGGAGGAGCCCGAACGTCCACAGCCCGAGTGGGAGGAGCCCGAACGTCCACAGCCCGAGTGGGAGGAGCCCGAACGTCCACAGCCCGAGTGGGAGGAGCCCGAACGTCCACAGCCCGAGGGGAGGAGCCTGTCGTCCACAGCCCGAGTGGGAGGAGCCCAACGCCCACGGCCCGAGAGGGAGGAGTCGGTGGCCCACGGCCCGAGAGGGAGGAGTCGGTGCATCCACGGCCCGAGAGGGAGGAGTCGGTGCGCCCACGGCCCGAGGGAGGAGTCGGTGGCCCCACGCCCGAGGGAGGAGTGCTGGCCCACGGTCCGGAGGGGAGGAGCCGGGTATCCCTGTGTCCGAGGGGAGGAGCTGAAGGCCCAAACCCCTATTTTTTTTTGGGAGGGACGAGGGCATGAAGCTCAGACTCCACAGCAGCCGCTGTTTTTGCTGCTGAAGGGAGCCCAGCGGAGACGCCGCCACCAGCTCTACCCCCGCTGTCGGAGGAGCCGGCAGCGCCACCAGCCCCTACCCCGCTGTCGGAGGAGCCGCAGCGCCACCAGCCCCCCTACCCCCCTGTCGGAGGAGCCGGCGCCACCCAGCCCTACCCCCTGCTGTCGGAGGAGCCGGGCGCCAACAGTTTAACCCGCTGGCGGAGGAGCCAGCAGTGCCACCGGAGGGAGACGAGCTGCTGTTCCCGCCACCACCACCCGAGGGAGAGGAGCAGGAGCTGCCTCTGCCTCCACCACCACCACCCGAGGGAGAGGAGCAGGGAGCTGCCTCTGCCTCCACCACCACCACCACCCGAGGGAGAGGAGCAGGGCTGCCTCTGCCTCCACCACCACCACCGAGGGAGAGGAGCAGGAGCTGCCTCTGCCTCCACCACCACCACCCGAGGGAGAGGAGCAGGAGCTGCCTCTGCCTCCACCACCCACCCCGAGGAGCAGGAGCTGCCTCTGCCTCCACCACCACCACCACCTGGGGAGAGGAGCAGGAGCTGCCTCTGCCTCCACCACCACCACCACCCGAGGAGCAGGAGCTGCCTCTGCCTCCACCACCACCTCCCGAGGGTCCGCTGCTGCTGCCGTCGCCTCCCGAGGGTCCGCTGCTGCTGCCGTCGCCTCCCGAGGGTCCGCTGCTGCTGCCGTCGCCTCCCGAGGGTCCGCTGCTGCTGCCGCCGCCTCCCGAGGGTCCGCTGCTGCTGCCGTCGCCTGGGGTCGCCAGGGATCCTGCTTCGCCTGGGTCGCCAGGGATCCTGCTTCGCCTGGGGTCGCCAGGGATCCTGCTTCGCCTGGGGTCGTTGAGGGTCCTGCTTCGCCTGGGGTCGCTACACTGTGGCGGAGCCCCACGGAGGGGAGCTGCCGGCCATGAAGAAAGGGGGGGAGATCAGGAGACCAGTTCCCCTCGCAGCAGTTTCGCTGCCAGAGATCGTGTGGTCGGAGCCCCACGGAGGGGAAATGCCGGCCATGAAGAAGGGGGAGGTCAGGAGACCAGCTCCCCCAGCCGCACGTTTGCGGCAGGATAGTGTGTGGCGGGAGCCCCGGAAGAGGGAGCTGCCGGCCACGAAGAGTTGGGGGGTGCCGGACCTCCCACCATGGCCACCCCCATGGACACTGTGCTTCCCCCTCTTCCGGGACTTTGAGACTGAGGGGGGAGGTGGCCATTTAGGCCATGTTGTGCTGCACACAAGGAGGGGAGGTGTGTGATGGGGTGCAGCCTATTTTGTGGTGGTTCTGTGTTTTTGTATTGTTTAGAGTGGATGTGAGTGAGTTTGGGGTGTGGTTCAGTGAATTTATGTGTGAGGAATGTGTGGAATGTGCCTGGGCTAATGAGGTGCGAATTGCCCAATTAGCCCAGGCACCTGTATAAAAGGGAGTGGTTGGGTATGTTAGGAGGAGAGTGTTTGTTAGGAGGAGAGTTTTTGTAACAGAGAGAAGACGTGTGTTAGAGAGAGAGAGAGAGAGAGAGAGAGGGAGTGAGTGGGTTTTTTTTGGTTTGTTTAAAGCCTGTTTTGTGTTTGTCTTTTTGGTTGGCCATCGTGCCTTTTTATTTGTGTTTTGTTAATTAAAATATTTTGGTTTCACTGCACTTTCTGTCTCTGAGTCTTCCCTCTGCTGCTATCCTGCCACATGGTGTTTATGTCAATGCTCTTATATGTAGCAAAGGTTTTTCCTCCGGATAGAGCATCTTGCAAATCAATTAATAGCGAGCTGTTTATTTTCTTTTGGGGAGGGAGAATGGAAAAGGTGAAAAGGGAAACTGTAATGTTGGAGAAGACAAATGGAGGGAAAGGTTTTCCTAATGTCATTTTTTATTTGTATGCAAATTTTGTCTGTTTTCTAATTAACACAATTCTTCAGATGAATAAGAAATGTAGTTTCTTTGCCAGGTTTTTTTTGGACATTTTTTAAGAAGGATGGGTTTAATTCATATAAATTTGACAGTGCCCTATAGTTGGACGATGCCTTTTGTATGCAAGAACATAAGAAAGTTTACAAACGAGAGGAGGCCATTCAGCCCATCTTGCTCGTTTGGTTGTTAGTAGCTTATTGATCCCAGAATTTCATCAAGCAACTTCTTGAAGGATCCCAGGGTGTCAGCTTCAACAACATTACAGGGGAGTTGGTTCCAGACCCTCACAATTCTCTGTGTAAAAAAGTGCCTCCTATTTTCTGTTCTGAATGCCCCTTTATCTAATCTCCATTTATGACCCCTGGTCCTTTTTTTTTTTTTTCAAGTCAAAGAAGTCCCCGGGTTGACATTGTCTATACCTTTAGGATTTTGAATGTTTGAATCAGATCGCCATGTAGTCTTCTTTGTTCAAGACTGAATAGATTCAATTCTTTTAGCCTGTCTGCATACGACATGCCTTTTAAAACCCGGGATAAGTCTGGTTGCTCTTCTTTGCACTCTTTCTAGAGCAGCAATATCCTTTTTGTAACGAGGTGACCAGAACTGAACACAATATTCTAGGTGAGGTCTTACTAATGCATTGTAGAGTTTTAACATTACTTCCCTTGATTTAAATTCAACACTTCTCACAATATATCCAAGCATCTTGTTAGCCTTTTTATAGCTTCCCCACATTGTCTAGATGAAGACATTTCTGAGTCAACATAAACTCTAGGTCTTTTCATAGTTCCTTCTTCAATTTCACTATCTCCCATATGATATTTATAATGCACATTTTTATTGCCCGCATGCAATACTTTACACTTTTCTCTATTAAATGGCATTTGCCATGTGTCTGCCCAATTCTGAATGCTGTCTAGATCATTTTGAATGACCTTTGCTGCTTCAACAGTGTTTGCCACTCCTCCTATTTTTGTGTTGTCTGCAAATTTAACGAGTTTGCTTACTATACCAGAATCTAAATCATTGATGTAGATTAGGAATAGCAGAGAACCTAATACTGATCCCTGTGGTACTCCACTGGTTACCTCACTCCATTTTGAGGTTTCTCCTCTAATCAGTACTTTCTGTTTTCTACCTGTTAACCACTCCCTAATCCATGTGCATGCATTTCCTTGAATCCCTACTGCATTCAGTTTGAGAATTAATCTTTTATGCGGGACTTTGTCAAAAGCTTTCTGGAAATCTAAATAGACCATGTCGTATGCTTTGCAGTTATCCATTTTCAATGTTGCATCCTCAAAAAAGTCAAGTAGGCTCAGTAAGGCTTCAAGGTTTATTTTAGAATATGATCTGATGGATTGCCCAAAAGCAAAGTGGAAACTTAAAGATTTGCAGAAAAAGAATCTGGCAAATGATAAATTAATCAAAGTTAATTTTCAGTGTGCAGACGTGTCAACAGTTGTGTGGAGAAATGTAGGAGATCTTGGCTTATCTAATACTCAGAAGGATATAGCTTGGCTATCTGTACATGCACGCTTACCTTGTCGGCAGCTTATGTACAAAAGACAAATGGCAATGACAGATACATGTGTAAGAGTTGATTGTAACGAAACTGAATCGGTGGAACATGTCTTTTGTAACTGTAAGTTTGCTAAAGGATGTTGGGGGAGGGTAAAAGTGCTTCTGAAAAAATGTATCTAAACAAATGAATTGACATGGAATGTGATTATGTATGGGCCAAGAGGGGGTTTAAAAACAGATAATTGGAAGAAGGCATGGCTGATCATCAACAGTGCCAAAGAAGCTTTGTGGTTGTTGAGAAACATGAATCTGTATAATAAAACAAAAAATCAAGCAACAGAAATTGATTTTTGTAAAATTCTTTTTGGTAGAGTGAAAGATTATATATGGATGGATATTAAGAACTTGGGTAGAAACAATGCAATGAAAAAATGGAAAATTAATTCAATGACAGATTTATTTTTGTAAAATGTATGTTTTGGTGATGTGATTATGTAATGGATTTTTCTAATAAACTTTTATATAAAGCTAGCGAAATGCATTTCTAAAGTGTTTGGACTCGCTATCCATGAGGAAGAGTGAGAGTGTTCGTTTTTGAGCGTGAAGGAGACAGCGAGTGTTGTTTTTGGCTAACTGCTCGCTGTTATTGATGACCGCTCCAGTGTTCCTTAGGGGGCTGGAGGAAGCGGACACGTTCTGAGTGGCTATCTTACCAAAAGGTACAAAAGACGAACTACAGTTGCAAAGCACTGCTGCTTTTTCAATGATTGATTAAAACTATCAAACTGACTGAAAACACGGATCGCATTAATTGCGATTGTTTTGATACCAATAGGCTTACATAACAAGTATTGTGTATAGACAATGTCATACACAGTCCAGAATCTCATAAGGCCCCTTCCAGTGAGGGGAAAGCTTCATTCGGGCCATAGTAGGGTCATGTAACCATACCAGATCACCTTGCTGATAGGGGTTATGCCTGACATGTTGGTCATATGTACGCTTTTGCTGCAGCCTAGCATGGTGGTTATTTTTGGCAGCAGAATTAAAAGCAACTTGAAACTTCCTGATAAGTAAGGCAGCATATTCTGACGGTTTTCCAGGGGTGGACTTGGCTACCT
>CM072696.1:8565775-8829376 GCA_036884735.1 Huso huso | reverse complement strand
TCCCAATGGCTCGCCAAATGACACCTGCCACCTTCCCAGCGCGCACGGTCATCAGCGATCCCGCACGGGGTCCCAGCTGCTCGTCAAACGACACCTGGCACCTTCCCAGCGAGCGAACGGGCCCCAGCAGCTCGCCAAATGACACCTAGCACATTCCCAGCACGCGCACAGGCCCCAGCAACCCTGCGCGGGGTCCTAGCGGCTCACCAAATGACACCTGCCACATTCCCAGCGCGCGACCAGACCACAGCGACCCCTCACGTGTTCCCAGCGGCTCGCCAAACGAGACCTAGCACCTCCTCAGCGCGTGCACAGGCACCAGCAACAACCACGTTCGGGGTCCCACAGACTCGCCAAATGACACCTGGCACCTTCCCAGAGCGCACACGGACCCCAGCGACCCCTCGCGTGTTCCCAGCGGCTCGCCAAACGAGACCTAACACCTCCTCAGCGCACGAACAGGCACCAGCGACCCCGCACGGGGTCCCAGCAGCACGCCAAACGACACCTGTCACCTTCCCAGTGTGCGCACACGCCCCAACAAACCCGCAGAGGTTCCCAGCGGCTCGCCAAACGACACCTGGCAGAGTCCTAGTGTGCGCACTGTCACCAGCGACCACGCGAGGGGTCCCAGCGGCTTGCCAAACGACTCCTGACACCTTCCCAGCACGTGCACGGACCCCAGCGATCCCGCGCGGGGTCCCAGCAGCTCGCCAAATGGCACCTGGCACATTCCCAGCACGCAAGGACCCCAGCGACCCCGCGCTTGGTCCCAGCGGCCCGCCAAACGACACCTGGCACCTACCCAGCACAGGCATAGGCCCCTGCGGTCCGCCAAACGACACCTGGCAGCTTCCCAGCCCGCGAACGGATCCCAGCGACCCCTCATGATCCCAGCGGCTCGCGAAAACGACACCTGGCACCTTCCATGGCGCGACACAGGACCCAGCGACCCAGCGCTGGGTCCCAGAAAAGCGGGGCAACGACATCTGCCACCTTCCCAGCACGCCGCGACGGACCCAGCGATACCCGGCGGGTCGCAGGCAACTCGCCAAATGACACCTGGCACCTTTCCAGCGCGCACGGGCCGCAGCAACCCCGCGCGGGGTCCCATCGACCCGCCAAAACGACACCTGGCACCTTCCCAGCGAGCAGCGACCCCTGGGCAGGGTCCCAGCGACTTCATAAATGACACCTGGCACCTTCCCAGCACGTTGCACACGCCCAGCGACCTCGCATCATTCCCAGGGGTCCCAGCCTGGCTCGCCAAAAGACACCTGCATTCTTCAAAAGACACCTGCACATTCTTCAAAGAGACCCCAGACCCGGCCGGGTCCCAGAGGCTTGCCAAAACGATACCTATGACCTTCCCAGCGCACGAACGGGCCACAGCGACCTCCTGCGGGATCCCTGCGGCCCGCCAAATGACACCTGGCACCTTCCCAGCCCGCGAACGGATATCAGCGACCCCTCGCGGGTTCCCAGTGGGTCGCGAAACGACACCTGGCACCTCCTCAGCGCGCCACAGGCACCAGGGACTCCGTGCGGGGTCCCAGCGGCTCGCCAAAAGACACCTGGCACCTTCCCAGAGCGCGCACAGGCCCCAGCGACCCCTGGGCGGGGTCCCAGCGACTTGCCAAACGACACCTGCCACCTTCCCAGCGCGTGTACGGACCCCATAGACCCCGCACGGGGTCCCAGCGGCCTGCCAAACGACACCTGCCAACTTCCCAGCACGCACGGGCCCCAGCGTTGACGGGTAGGTTCAATAGGAGCCAAACGAAACCCAGCACCTTCCCAGCAAGACGAACGGGCCCCAGCCAAATGCCACCACCTGCCAACTTCCCAGCACGCACGGGCCCCAGCGACCCCGCGCAGGGTCCAATGGGGCCGCCAAACGAAACCTGGCACCTTCCCAGCAAGCGAACAGGCCCCAGCGGCTCGCCAAATGACACCTGCCACTTTCCCAGCGCGCACGGGCCCCAGCGACACCGCGCAGGGTCCAAGAGGCCCGCCAAACGAAACCTGGCACCTTCCCAGCATGCGCACGGGCCCCAGCAATCCTGCGCGGGGTCCTAGCGGCTCGCCAAACGACACTTGCGACTTTCAAAGCGCACTCACGGGCCCCAGAGACCCCGCGCCGCAACCCAGAGGCTCGCCAAACGATACCTACGACCTTCCCAGCGCACGAACGGGCCACTGCGACCCCCCGCGGGGTCCAAGCGGCTTGCCAAACAACATCTGGCACCTTCCCAGCGCGCACACGGACCCCAGCGACCCCGCGCGGGGTCCGAGCAGCTCGACAAACGACACCTGGCACCTTCACAGCGAGCGCACCCGCCACAGCGACCCCTCACATGTTCCCAGCGGCTCGCCAAACGACATCTGGCACCTTCCCAGCGGCGTGCAGGGCATCAGCAACCCCGCCGGGTCCCAGCGGCAAGCCAAACAACACCTGGCACCTTCCCAGCGTGCACAGGCCCCAGCAACCCCGAACGTGGTCCCAGCGGTTCGCCAAACGACACCTGGCAGCGTCTCAGTGTGCACCATCACCAGCGACCCAGCCAGGGGTCCCAGAGGCTCGCCAAATGATACCTCGACCTTCCCAGCGCATGAACGGACCTGGCGACCTCCGCGGGATCCCAGCAGCTCGCCAAACGACACCTGGCACATTCCCAGCAGCGCACGGGCCCCAGAGACCCAGCGCGGGGTCCCTGCGGCCCGCCAAACGACACCTGCCACCTTCCCAGCCCGCGAACGGATATCAGCGACCCCTCACGGGATCCCAGCGGCTCGCGAAACGACACCTGGCACCTCCTCAGTGCACCACAGGCACCAGCGACTCCATGCGGGGTCCCAGCGGCTCGCCAAACGACATCTGGCACCTTCCCGCTGAGCGCACGGGCCCCAGCGACCCCTCGCGTCTTCCCAGCGGCTCACCAAACGACACCTGGCACCTTCCCAGCGCGCCTGGGCCCCAGCGACCTGGGTCCCAGCAACTTGCCAAACGACACCTGCCACCTTCCCAGCGCGTGCACGGACCCCATAGACCCCGCGCAGGGTCCCAGCGGCCTGCCAAACGACACCTGCCAACTTCCCAGCACGCACGGGCCCCAGCGACCCCGTGCAGAGTCCAATAGGGCCGCCAAACGAAACCTGGCACCTTCCCAGCAAGCGAACGGGCCCAAGCGGCTCGCCAAATGACACCTGCCACCTTCGTAGCGCGCACAGGCCCCAGCGACCACACGCGGGGTCCCAGCAGCTCGCCAAACAACCCCTAGCACCTTCCCAGCGGACGCACGTCCCCTGCGACCCCACGCGGAGTCCAAGGGCTTTCAGACACCTGGCACCTTCCCAGAGCGCTGACAGGCCCCAGCGACCCTTACGGGGTCCCAGCGGCCTATAACGACACCTGCCAACTTCCCAGAACGCACGGGCCCCAGCGACCCAAGTGCAGGGTCCAATGGGGCCATGAAACGAAAGCTGGCACCTTCCCAGCAAGCGAACGGGCCCAGCGGTCGCAAAAATGAAAGCTGCCAACTTCCCAGCTGCTGACGAGTCCCAGCGACACCGCCAGGGGTCCAAGAGAGGCCAAAAGCGAAACCTGGCACCTTCCCAGCAAGCGACAGGGCCCAGCGACCCCAATACAGAGTCCCAGCGGCTCACTAAATGACACCTGCCACCTTCCCAGCATGCGACGGACTGGCCCCAGCAATCCTGCGCTGGGTCCCAGCGGCTCAAACGACACTTGCGACTTTCAAGCGCACTCACGGGCCCCAAGACCCCGCCCAGCAGAGGCTAAGCCAAGCAACCCAGAGGCTCGCCCACTCAACCCCATCAAGCTTACCAAACACGACCTTCCCAGCGCATTTAACGACCCGAGGAGATCGAGCAACCGACAAACAATACCTGGCACCTTCCCGTGCCAAGCGGCTTGGTCCCAAACAACATCTGGCACCTTCCCCCCAGCGTGCACACAGACCCCAGCGACCTTCCCTGGGTCCGAGCAGCTCGACAAAATGACACCTGGCACCTTCACAGCCGACGCACCGCCACAGCGACCCTCACATGTTCCCAGCGGCTCGCCAAACGACATCTGGCACCTTCCCAGCGCGTGCACAGGTATCAGCAACCCACATACGGGTCCCAGCGGCAAGCCAAACAACACCTGGCACCTTCCCAGCGTGCACAGGCCCCAGCAACCCCGAACGTGGTCCCAGCGGTTCGCCAAATGACACCTGGCAGCGTCTCAGTGTGTGCACCGTCACCAGCGACCCCGCGCGGGGTCCCAGAGGCTCGCCAAACGATACCTACGACCTTCCCAGCGCACGAACGGGCCACAGCGACCCCTCGCGTGTTCCCAGCGGCTCACCAAACGACACCTGGCACCTTCCCAGAGCGCGCACAGGCCCCAGCGACCCCGCACGGGGTCCCAGCGGCCTGCCAAACGACACCTGCCAACTTCCCAGAACGCACAGGCCCCAGCGACCCCGCGCAGGGTCCAATAGGGCCGCCAAACGAAACCTGGCACCTTCCCAGCAAGCGAACGGGCCCCAGCGGCTCGCCAAATGACAGCTGCCAACTTCCCAGCACGCATGGGCCCCAGCGCGCACGGGCCCCAGCGACACCGCGCAGGGTCCAAGAGGCCCGCCAAACGAAACCTGGCACCTTCCCAGCAAGCGAACGGGCCCCAGCGACCCCGCGCAGAGTCCCAGCGGCTCACTAAATGACACCTGCCACCTTCCCAGCGTGCGCACGGGCCCCAGCAATCCTGCGCGGTGTCCTAGCGGCTCGCCAAACGACACTTGCGACTTTCAAAGCGCACTCACGGGCCCCAGAGACCCCGCGCCGCAACCCAGAGGCTCGCCAAACGATACCTACGACCTTCCCAGCGCACGAACGGGCCACTGCGACCCCCCGCGGGGTCCAAGCGGCTTGCCAAACGACATCTGGCACCTTCCCAGCGCGCACACGGACCCCAACAACCCCGTACTGGGTCCCAGAGACTCGCCAAACAACACCTGGCATCATCCCAGCGCGCGCACTACCCCCAGCGACCCCGCGCGGGGTCCCAGCGGCTCGCCAAATTAAACCTGCCACCGTCCCAGCGCGCACACGGGCCCCAGCAATCCTGCGCGGGGTCCTAGCGGCTCGCCAAACGACACTTGCGACCTTCAAAGCGCATGCACGGGCCCCAGAGACCCCGCACCGCATCCCAGAGGCTCGCCAAACGAGACCTAGGACATTCCCAGCGCACGGACGGGCCACTGTGACCCCCCGCGGGGTCCAAGGGGCTCGCCAAACGACATCTGGCACCTTCCCAGCGCGCGCACGGGCCCCAGCAAACCCGCGCAGGGTCCCAGCGGCCCACCAAACGACACCTGGCACCTTCCCAGCCTGCGTAGATCCCCAGCGACCACAAGTGGGATCCCAGCTGCTCGCCAAACGACACCTGGCACCGTCCCAGCGGACGCCGGGCCTCCCGCAACCCACGCAGGGTCTAAGGGGCTTGCCAAATGACACCACCCACCTTCCTAGAGCGCACGGGCCCCAGCAACCCCGTGCGGTGTCACAGCAGCTCGCAAAATGACACCTGGCACCTTACCAGCGCATGCACATCGGCCCCAGCGACCCTCTTGGCAGGGTCCCAGCGATTCGCGGGTCCCAGAGGGTCCCAGACCAAATGACACCTGGTACCTTCCCAGTGCGCCCACGGGCCCCACCACCCCGCTGTGTCCATAGGGACCTTCCACCAAACGACCCACCTGGTGTCCACGGTTCGCCCGACACCTGCCACCTTCCGGCCCCAGCAACCCTGCGCGGGGTCCAAACAGCTCGCCAAATGACACCTGCCACATTCCAAGCGCGCGCACGGACCCCAGCGACCCCGAGCGGGATCCCAGCAGCTTGCCAAACGACACCTGGCAACTTCCCAGCATGCGCACGGACCCCAGCGACCAAGCGCGGGGTCCCAGCGGCTCGCCAAAGGACACCTGGCACCTTCCCAGCCTGTGCACGGGCACCAGCGGCATGCCAAACGACAACTGGCAACCTTCCAGCGCGCTCACAGGCCCCAGCAACCCCGCGCGGTGTCACAGCGGCTCGCCAAACGACACCTGGCACCTTCCCAGCGGTCACACGGGCCCCAGCGACCCCACGCGAGTCCCAGCGGCTCGCCAACGACACCTGCCACCTTCCCAGCGCGTACGACCCCATAGACCCCGCCACGGGGTCCCAGCGCTCGCCAAACGACACCTAGCACCTTCCCAGCGGAGCGAACAGGCCCCAGCGGCTCGCCAAATGACACCTGCCAACTTCCCAGCAAGCACGGGCCCCAGCGACCAGTACGGGGTCCAATAGGGCCGCCAAACGAAACCTGGCACCTTCCCAGCAAGCCGAACAGGCCCCGGCACACCAAATGACAGCTGCCAACTTCCAGCGGCGCACGGGGCCCCAGCGACACCGCGCAGCGTCAAGAGGCCCGCCAACGAAACCTGGCACCTTCCCAGCAAGCCGAACGGGCCCCAGCGACCCGAGAGTCCCAGCGGCTCACTAAATGACACCTGCCACCTTCCCAGCGTGGAGCATCGGCCCCAACAATCCTGGCGGGGTCCTAGCGGCTCGCCAAACGACACTTGCGACTTTCAAAGCGCACTCACGGCCCCCAGAGACCCGCGGTCCCCAGAGGCTCGCCAAACGATACCTACGACCTTCCCAGCGCCACGGCACCCCGACTTCGACCCCCGGGGGTCAAGTGGCTTGCCAAACAACATCTGGCACCTTCCCAGCGCGCGCACACGACTCCCAGCGACCCCATGCGGGGTCCGAGCAGCTCGACAAACAACACCTGGCACCTTCACAGCGAGCGCACCCGCCACAGCGACCCCTCACATGTTCCCAGCGGCTCGCCAAACGACATCTGGCACCTTCCCAGCGCGTGCACAGGCATCAGCAACCCCGAACGTGGTCCCAGCAGTTCGCCAAACGACACCTGGCAGCGTCTCAGTGTGTGCACCGTCACCAGCGACCCCGCCCAAACCTCCCAGAGGCTCGCCAAACGATAACTACGACCTTCCCAGCACACGAATGGGCCACAGCGACCTCCCGCGGGATCCCAGCAGCTCGCCAAACGACACCTGGCACCTTCCCAGCACGCGCACGGGCCCCAGAGACCCAGCGCAGGGTCCCTGTGGCCCGCCAAACGACACCTGGCACCTTCCCAGCCCGCGAACGGATATCAGCGACCCTCGTGGAATCCCAGCCGCTCGCATGGCAACGACACCCTGGCACCTCCTCAGCGCCACCCACAGGCACCAGCGACTCCATGCGGGGTCCCAGCGGCTCGCCAAACGACATCTGGCACCTTCCCGCTGAGCGCACGGGCCCCAGCGACCCCTCGCGTGTTCCCAGCGGCTCACCAAACGACACCTGGCACCTTCCCAGAGCGTGCACAGGCCCCAGCGACCCCTGGGCGGGGTCCCAGCGACTTGCCAAACGACACCTGCCACCTTCCCAGCACGCACGGGCCCCAGCGACCCCGCGCAGGGTCCAATAGGGCCGCCAAACGAAACCTGGCACCTTCCCAGCAAGCGAACGGCCTGGCGGCGTCAAATGACAGCTGCCAACGAAACCAGCACGCACGGGCCCCAGCGACACCGCGCGCAGGGTCCAAGAGGCCGCCAAACGAAACCTGGCACCTTCCCAGCAAGCGAGCGGCCCCAGCGACCCCGCGCAGAGTCCCAGCGGCTCACTAAATGACACCTGCCACCTTCCCAGCGTGCGCACGGGCCCCAGCAATCCTGCGCGGGGTCCTAGCGGCTCGCCAAACGACACTGCGACTTTCAAAAGCGCTCACCACGGGCCCCAGAGACCAGCGCCGCCAACAGAGAGGCTCGCCAAACGACACCTCGACCTTCCCAGCACCGCGAGCGGACCACTCGCGACCCCAGCGGTCCAAGCGGCTTTGCCAAACGACATCTGGCACCTTCCCAGCGGGCGACATCGACCCCAACGACCCCACGCGGGTCCCAGCAGCTCGCCAAACGACACCTGGCACCTTCCTACAGCGAGCACCGCCTGGCAGCAAACCCGCACTGGGTCCCAGCGCCCCCAAAACGACACCTGGCACCTTCCCAGCCGCACGGATCCCAGCGACCACAAGTGGGATCCCAGCTGCTCGCCAAACGACACCTGGCACCGTCCCAGCGGACGCACGTGCCCCAGAGACCTAGCAGGGTCCCAGGCTTACGCCAAATGACACCTGCCACCCCCCAGCGCGCACGGGCCCCAGCAGTAACCCCCCCGGTGGGTCCCAGCAGCTCGCCAAACGACACCTGCCACCTTCCCAGCGCGCACACCCCAGCGACCCCAGGGGGTCCCAGAAGGCCCAAATGACACCTGACCTTCCCAGCGGCGCCTGACTGGCCCCGGACCCATTCCCAGCAGCTGCCAAATGACACCTGGGACCTTCCCAGTGCTCATACAGTTCGAAACTCACAGGGTCCAAGCGGTTCGCCAAACGACACCTGGCACCTTCCAGCGCGAGCACAGGCCCCAGCGACCCTGTGCGGGGTCCCAGCTGCTCGCCAAATGACACCTGGCACATTCCCAGCAACGGGACTGGCGACCCGAGGGATCCCAGCTGCTTGGCACCTGCCACCTTCCCAACGCACCCCGGGCCCCAGCGACCCCCGAGCAGCTCGCCAAACGACACCTGGCACCTTCCCAGCGAAGCGACCGCCCCAGCAACCCGCATCGGGTCCCAGAGGCTCACCAAACGACACCTGGCACCATCCCAGCTGACTACCCCTGGCCACCTGGCAGCCTTCCCAACTCCGCCTGCCGTCCGGTGCGCTGCGGACTGGACCCGCACCGCGTCAGGGGCCTCGCCAAAAGTGGGATCCCAGCTGCTCGGACCACTGTGACCCCAGCGGGGTCAGGGATCATGGAAACGACATCTGGCACCTTCCAGCGGAGCGGGCCCCAGCGACCCTGTCGGGGTCCCAGCTAAAACGACACCTGGCAACGCGGGGGCACCAGTGACCCCGGGATACCAAACTCGAACCACACCTGGCACCTTCCTAGCGGCGCGCGGGCCCCAGCAAACCAGCACCGTCCCAGCTGCCCACCAAACGACACCTGGCACCTTCCCAGCCTGCGCACGGATCCCAGCGACCACAAGTGATCCCAGCTGCTCCAAACGACACCTGGCACCGATCCCCAGCGGACGCCGCGGCCCCCAGCGACCCCAGGGTCTAAGGGGCTTGCCAAATGACACCTGGTACCTTCCTAACGCCAAGACGCGGGTGCAACACCCAGGTGTGTGTCCCAGCAGCTCGCCAAACGACACCTGCCACCTTCCCAGCGCACGCACTAGCCCCAGCGGCATGCCAAAGAGGCTCACCAAATGACACTGGTACCTTCCCAGTGAGCGGGCCCCCGCAACCTTATTGAGTCTCACAGCGGCTCGCCAAATGACAAATGGGACCTTCCCAGCGTTAAGCCCCAGCGACAAGAACATTGTCCAACGGTTCCTGTAAAACGACACCTGCCACCTTCCGGTGCGAGCACAGGCCCCAGCAACCCTGCGACACTCCAAAGCAGCTTCCCAAATGACACCTGCCCACATTCAAAACGCAGACGGACCCCAGCGACCCCGGCGGGATCCCAGCGGCTTGCCAGACGACACCTGCCACCTTTCCAGCACGCGCCGCAGGCCCCAGCGACCCAGCGTGATTTCCCAGCGCCTCGCCGAATGACACCTGGCACCTTCCCCAGCGGGGCACGGGCACCAGCGACCCAGTGACCCAGCGGGTAACAGCAGCTCACCAAACGACACCTGACATCTTCCCAGCGGCACATCGGGCACAGGCAACCCCGCCGCTGGGGGCCCAGCGGCTTGCCAACCGACACCTGGCACCTTCCCAGCTTCAGCGCACAGGCCCCATCCACCATGCGGGGGTCCCAGAATCTCCGAATGACACGTGGTAACTTCCAGCATGCGCACGGACCCCAGCGATACTGCCGGGTCCCAGCGGCTCGCCAAAGGACACCTGGCACCTTCCCAGCCTGTGCATCGGCACCAGCGGCATGCCAAACGACAACTGGCAACTTTCCAGAAGCGCCACGGGGGGCCAACAACCCAGCGCAGTCTCACAGCGGCTTGCCAGACGACACCTGCCACCTTCCCAGCGCAAAAACATAAGAACACAGAACGCAAACGGGCCCCTGTACCTACCTGGCACCTACCAGTGCACACAGGCCTAGCGGATAGCCAAAACGACACCTGCCACCTTCCCAGCACGCGCGCGGGGTCCCAGAGGCTCACCAAACGACACCTGGCACCTACCCAGCACAGGCATAGGCCCCAGCGGCTCGCCAATCAACACCTGCCACCTTTCCAGCACGCGCACGGGCCCCAGCGACCCCGCGTGATGTCCCAGCGTCTCGCGAAATGACACCTGGCACCTTCCCAGCGGGCGCACGGGCACCAGCGACCCAGCGGGTCCCAGCGGCTCGCCAAACGACACCTGACATCTTCCCAGTGCACACGGGCCCCGGCAACCCAGCGGGTCCCAGCGGCTCGCCAACGACACCTGGCACCTTCCCAGCGTGCGCACGGGCCCCATCGACCCTGCGCGGTGTCACAGAGGATCGCCAAACGACACCTGGCACCTTCCCAGCGGGCGCACGGGAACCAGCGACCTCGTAGCCGGGTCACAGCGGCTCGCCAAACGACACCTGACATCTTCCCAGCGTGTACGGGCATCAGCGACCCACGGGGGTCCCAGCGGCTCGCCAAAAGTAACCTGCCACCTTCGCAGCGCGCGCAGGCCCCGGTGACCACACGTGGGATCCGAGCTACTTCACCAAACAACACCTGGCACCTTCCCAGCGGACGACGCGCCCCCGGCGACCCAGCAGGTCCCGGCGGCTCGCCAAACGACACCAGCCACCTTCCCGTGGCCAAGACAGGCCCCAGCGACCCAGTGCGGGGTCCCAGCAGCTCGCCAAACAACACCAGCACCTTCCCAGCGGACACGCGCCCCCTCACGACCAATGCGGGGTCCAAGTGGCTTTCCAAACGACACCTGCCACCTTCCCAGCACCATTGGGTCCCAGCGAACCAGCTGGGTCCCATCCCTCGCCAAACGACACCTGCCACCTTCCCAGCGCTGGGTCCCAGCCGAACCAGCGGGGGGTCCCAGCTGCACGCCAAACGAAACCTGGCACCTTCCCAGCGGACGACAGGCCCCGGCGACCCCATGGGATCCCAGCTGCTTTCGCCAAACGACACCTGGCACCTTCGTGGCGACAGGCCCCAGCGACCCCCGCGGGGTCCCAGCAGCTCACCAAAAGACACCTGGCACCTTCCCAGCACACGCACGGGCCCCAGCAACCCCACGCGGGTCCCAGTGGCTCGCCAAATGACACCTGGCACCTTCCCAGCGAGAGCACGGCCCCAGCGGCTCGCCAAACGACACCTGGCACCTTCCCAGTGCGGCGCTGGGCACCATAAAGCCCACGCGGTGTCCCAGAAGTTCACCAAACGACACCTGGCACCTTCCCAGCGGGCGACGCGACCAGCGACCTCGCGCGGGTCTGGCAGCTGCTGCGAAACACCCTGACATCTTCCCAAGCGCGACACGGGCATCAGCGACCCTCCGGGGTCCCAGCGGCTCGCCAAAATTAAACAGCCACCTTCCCAGCGCGCGGGTCCCGGCGACCACATGGGATCCCAGCTGCTCGCCAAATGACACCTGGCACCTTCCCAGCGGACGCCATCATGCCCGGCGACCCAGCAGGTCCCGCGGCTCGCCAAACGACACCTGCCACCTTCGTAGCCGCACAGGGCCCCAGCGACCATTGCGGGGTCCCAGCAGCTCGCCAAACAACACCCTAGCACCTTCCCAGCGGACGCGCCCCCTCGACCACCACGGAGTCAAGGGGCTTTCAGACACCTGGCACCTTCCCAGAGCGCGCACAGGCCCCCAGCGACCCTGGGCGGGGTCCCAGCGACTGCCAAACGACACCTGCCACCTTCCCAGCGTGCACGGACCCCATAGACCCCACACGGGGTCCCAGCGCCCTGCCAAACGACACCTGGCACCTTCAAGCGGCCCCGAGCAGGCCCCAGCACCGCGCCACAGACCCCAGCGACCCAGCGCAGGGTCCAATAGGGCCAAAACGAAACCTGGCACCTTCCCAGCAAGCTTAACTGGCCCCATGCTCGCCATGACAGCTGCCAACTTCCCAGCACGCGCCGGCCCCGCCGCGCAGGCCCCAGCGACACCCGGCGCAGGGTCAAGAGGCCTGCCAAACGAAACCTGGCACCTTCCCAGCAAGCGAGCGGACCCCAGCGACCCGGCGCAGAGTCCCAGCGGCTCACTAAATGACACCTGCCACATTCCCAGCGTGCGTTACGGGCCCCAGCAATCCTGCAAAGTGTCCCAGCGACTCGTAAACGACACTTGACGACTTTCAAAGCACACGGGCCCAGAGACCCCCAGCCAGCCCAGATGCTCGCGTAACGATACCTACGACCTTCCCAGCGCCGCGAGCGGACCCTCGTTGCCAGCGGGGTCCAAGCGGCTTGCCAAACGACATCTGGCACCTTCCCAGCGCCCTACGGACCCCAACAACCCCCGTACTGGGTCCCAGGACTCGCCAAACAACACCTGGCATCATCCCAGCAGGCGGCACTTTCCCCCCAGCGACCCAGCGCCAGGTCCCAGCGATCGCCAAATTAAACCTGCCACCGTCCCCAGTCGCTTCCACGGGCCCCAGCAATCCTGCGTGGGGTCCTAGCGGCTCGCCAAACGACACTTGCAACTTTCAAAGCGCACTCACGGGCCACCTTCCCAGCACGCACGGGCCCCAGCGACCCCGCGCAGGGTCCAATAGGGCCCGTAAAACGAAACCTGGCACCTTCCCAGCAAGCGAACGGGCCCCAGCGACCAGCAGAGTCCCAGCGGCTCACTAAATGACACCTGCCACCTTCCCAGCGTGCGCACAGGACCCCAGCAATCCTGCGCGGGGTCCTAGCTGCTCGCCAAACGACACCTGCGACTTTCAAAGCACTCCGCGGGCCCCAGACCCCGCCGCAACCCCAGAGGCTCGCCAAACGATACCTCGACCTTCCCAAGCGCCTCGAACGGGCCACTCGACCCCAGCAGGTCAAGCGGCTTATAAATGACACATCTGGCACCTTCCCAGCCCACCGGACGCCAACGCAGGGGTCCGGCCAGCTTCGACAAACGACACCTGGCACCTTCACAGCGGCCGCACGGGCCACAGCAACCCGTACTGGGTCCCAGAGACTCGCCAAACAACACCTGGCACCATCCAAGCGTCGCGCTGGGCCCCATCCACCCCGCGCGGGGTCCCAGCTCTCCACCAACCGCGTGGTGGCTTCCCAGCGTCCGGAGCCAGCGACCAGGCGGGGTCCCAGCAATCATCAAGGACACCTGGCACCTTCCCCAAACGGGCACCAGCGGGCCAAGCGACAACTGGCGGCTTTCCCAGCGGCTCACGGGCCCCAGCAACCCAGCGCGGTCTCTGGGCTTGCCAAACGACACCTGCCACCTTCCCAGCGCAAACATAAGAACACTTAAACGGGCCCCAGTAACTTACCTGGCACCTTACCAGTCACAGGCCCTACCTTAGCCAAATGACACCTGCCACCTTCCCAGCACGCCGCGGGTCCCAGGGCTCACCAAACGACACCTGGCACCTACCCAGCACAGGCATAGGCCCAGCGGCCCAAATCAACCCTGCCACCTTTCCAGCGGCTCGCCCAAAAACAACCCAGCGTGATTCCCAGCGCGGCGACCACCGCCCCAGCGGGTCCGAGGATCCCAGCCAAAACACACCTGGCACCTTCCCCAGCGAGCGCTGGACAGGCCCCTCAGACCCCGCGGGATCCCAGCTGCTCGCCAAAGCGACACCTGGCACCTTCCCAGCGCGCGCTGGGGCCCCAGCTGACCCTGCGCTGGGTCCCAGCAGCTCACCAAAGACACCTGGCACCTTCCCAGCACGCGCCGCGGGCCCCAGCAAACCTCAATGGGTCCCAGTGGCTTCGCCAAATGACACCTGGCACCTTCCCCAGCACGGAGGACGTAAAACGACACCCCCCACCTTCCCAGGCACCTGCACAGGCACCAGGTGATCCCCAGAAGGCACCCAAACGACACCTGGCACCTTCCCAGCGCATACGGGTCCCAGCGACCTCGCGCGTGGTCACAGCGGCTCGCCAAACGACACCTGACATCTTCCCAGCGGCGGTCCAGGGCATCAGCGACCCCACGCGGGGTCCCAGCGGCTCGCCAAAAAGCCAATAAACCTGCCACCTTCCAGCGCGCGCAAGTCCCCAGACCACCCTCGCGGGGATCCCAGCTGCTCGCCAAACGACACCTGGCACCTTCCCAGCGGGCGACGGGCCCCAGCGACCCAGCAGGTCCCAGAGGCTCGCCAAATGACACCTGGTACCTTCCCAGGGAGCGAGCACAGGCCCCAGCGACCCAGCGGGGTCCCAGCAGCTCGCCAAACGACACCTAGCACCTTCCCAGTGGACGCACGTCCCAGCGACCCCACGCGGGTCCCAGGGGCTCACCAAACACCCTGGCACCTTCCCAGCGCCGCGACAGGCCCCAGCGACCCTGGGCGGGGTCCCAGCGACTCGCCAAACGACACTGGCACCTTCCCAGCGGCGAGCGGACCCCATAGCACCCACGGGTCCCCACCCCCAGGGGTCCAATAGGGCCGTAACGACCTGGCACCTTCCAGCAAGCAACGGGACCCAGCGGCTCGCCAAATGACAGCGACCCCAGCACGCACAGTCCCAGCAGCGCGACACCCAGGGTCACAGCGGCCTGCCAAACGAAACCTGGCACCTTCCCAGCAAGCGACAGACCCGGGCCCAGCGCCACCCCAAACTCACTAAATGACACCTGCCACATTCCAAAAAGACCCAAACTGCCACCTTCCAGAGGCCAAACGAGGTCAAAGCGCTCGGGCAGGACCCAGAGACCCCCGGATCAGATGCTCGCCAAACGACACCTGGCACCTTCCCAGCGCGCACGCAGGCCCCAGCGACCCCCGGGGTCCCAGCGGCTTGCCAAACGACACCTGGCACCTTCCCAGCGGCGCACAGGACCCCAACAACCCCACGCTGGGTCCCAGAGCTCGCCAAACAACACCTGGCATCATCCCAGCGGACGCTACCCCCCCTGCGACCCCACCCTTCGAGGGTCCCAGCGCTCGCCAAATTACACCTGGCACCTTCCCAGTGCGCACGGGCCCCAGCAATCCCTGGGTGGGGTCCCAGCGACTCCCCAAACGACACCTGCCACTTTCAAAGCGCCTCCACGGACCACCTTCCCAGACACCACACGGGGTCCCAGCGACCCAGCGCCCAGGGTCCAATTCCCGCCAAACGAAACCCTGGCACCTTCCCAGCAAGCGAGCGGGCCCCAGCGACCCCTGGCCAGAGTCCCAGCGGCTCACTAAATGACACCTGCCACCTTCCCAGCGTGCTCACGGGCCCCAGCAATCCTGCGGGGTCCCAGCGGCTTCCAAAAGTAACACTTGCGACTTTCAAAAGCGCACTCCACGGGCCCCAAGACCCCGCGCCACAACCCAGAGGCTCACAAACGATACCTACGACCTTCCCCAGCGGCACGAACAGGGCCCACTCAATGACCCCGCGGTCCAAGCGGCTTGCCAAACGACATCTGGCACCTTCCCAAGCGCTACATCGACCCCAACCCCCAGCGGGTCCGAGCAGCTCGACAAACGACACCTGGCACCTTCACAGCGAGCGCACCCGCCACAGCAACCCCGTACTGGGTCCCAGAGACTCGCCAAACGACACCTGGCACCATCCCAGCGCAGCGCGGGCCCCACAAACCAGCGCGGGGTCCCAGCGACCACCAAACGACACCTGGCACCTTCCCAGCCTGCTCCCAGCGCCAAAGTGGGATCCCAGCTGCTCGCCAAACGACACCTGGCACCGTCCCAGCGGGCCCCAGCGAATCCCTCGCCCAGGGTCTAAGGGGCTTGCCAAATGACACCTACCACCTTCCCTAGCGCGCACGGGCTAACAACCCCCAGCGGTGTCACAGCAGCCGCCAAACGACACCTGGCACCTTTCCAGCGGGCCACAGCCACCCTCCCCTGCGCATGGGTCCCAGCGACTCGCTAAACGACACCTGCCACCTTCCCAGCGACGCCACGGGCCCCAGCGACCCAGCGGTCCCAGAGGCTCACCAAATGACACCTGGTACCTTCCCAGCGAAGCCGCGGGCCCCAGGCGACCCCAGGGTCCAGCGGCTTCGCCAAATGACACATGGGACCTTCCCAGTGCGCCCACGGGCCCCAGCAACCCCACGTGGGGTCCCAGTGGCTCACCAAATGACACCTGGCACCTTCACAGCGGCGACGGCCCCAGCAAACCCGCGCGCGGGGTCCCAGCGGCCCACCAAACGGACACCTGGCACCGGCCCCAGCGGAGGGCGCGTGCGGCAGCGACCCCAACGCAGGGTCTAAGGGCTTGCCAAATGACACCTTCCACCTTCCTAGCGCAAGACATCGGCCCCAGCAACCCCGTCGCGGTGTCACAGCAGCAGCTCGCCAAACGACACCTGGCACCTTTCACAGCGGCCGCTGCCGCCACAGCGACCCTGCGCTGGAGTCCCAGCGACTTCATAAAACGACACCTGCCACCTTCCCAGCGCCGCGGGCCCCAGCGACCCGGCGCGGGTCCCAGAGGCTCACCAAATGACACCTGGTACCTTCCAGCAAGCGGAGGGTCGACCCCGGCCCCAGGGTGCCAGCCCTCGCCAAATGACACCTGGGACCTTCCCAGGGCTTGCCCTAGCGACCCCCCAGCGGTGTCCACCTTCCAACGACACCTGCCACCTTCCGAGGGCCCCAGCAACCCCGCGCGGGGTCCAAGCAGCTCGCCAAATGACACCTGCCACATTCCAAGCGCGCGCACGGACCCCAGCGACCCCGAGCGGGATCCCAGCGGCTTGCCAGACGACACCTGCCACCTTCCCAGCACGCGCACGGGCCCCAGCGACCCCGCGTGATTTCCCAGCGTCTCACCGTGACACCTGGCACCTTCCCAGCGTGAGCCCGGGCACCAGCCACCCCAGTGACCCAGCGCGGGTAACAGCGGCTCACCAAATGACACCTGACATCTTCCCAGCGAGAGCAGACGTGGTAAGCAGCCCCAGCCCACGTCAGCGGATTCCCCAGCGTCTCGGACACCTGCCACCTTCCCAGCGACGTCGCACCCTAACAACCTAAGGGGGTCCCAGAAGTTCACCAAACGACACCTGGCATCTTTCCAGCGGGCGCACGCGGACCCAGACCATTCGCGGTCCCAGCGGCTTGCCAAACGCATACCTGACACCTTCCCAGCGCGCACGGGCCCCATCGACCCCGCGGGTCCCAGCATCTTCCCAAACACCTGGCACCTTCCCAGCGACACCAGCGGCCAACAACCCGTCGCGGGGATCCCAGAACCTCGCCAAACAAGCACCTGGCACCAGCCCCAGACCCAGCGCTACCCCTCGACGACTGGCGAGGTCCCAGCGGCTCGCCAAACGACACCTGACATCTTCCCAGCGTGCACACAGGGACCAGCAATCCACGATGTCCCAGCAGCTTCGCCAAACGACCCTGCCACCTTTCCCAGCGGAGCACGGGCCCCAGAGACCCCACGCATCCCAGAGGCTCACCAAACGAGACCTAGGACATTCCCAGCGCGCAGACGGGCCACTGTGACCCCAGCGGGGTCCAAGGGCTCGCCAAACGACATCCTGGCACCTTCCCAGCGAGCACCACAGGCCCCATCCACCCTGTGCGGGTCCCAGCGATCTCGCCAAACGACACCTGGCAACTTCCCACCTGGCACCAGCGACCCGCTTATACCAGCAGCTCGCCAAACGACACCTGGCACCTTCCCCAGCGGGGCCCCAGCAAACCAGCGCAGGGTCCCAGCGGCCCACCAAATGACACCTGGCACCTTCCCAGCCCCTGCCCGGGATCCCAGCAACCCTGGGTGGGATCCCAGCTGCTCGCCAAACGACACCTGGCACCGTCCCAGCGGGCGCAGGCCCCCAGCGACCCCGCGGGGTCTAAGGGGTTTGCCAAATGACACCTACCACCTTCCCAGCGGCGACGGGCTCCCAGCAACCCCGCTCTTGTCCCAGCAGCTCACCAAACGACACCTGGCACCTTTCCAGCGCAAGCGACAGGCCCCAGCGACCCTGCTGGGGTCCAGCTCTTCATAAACGACACCTGCCACCTTCCCAGCGAAGCGCCGCACGGGCCCCAGCGACCCCGCGCATTCGGGTCCCAGAGGCTCACCAAACGACACCTGCCACCTTCCGAGCGCTACACGGGCCCCACAACCCTGCGGGGTCCCAGCAGCTCGCCAAATGACACCTGCCACATTCAAGCGCGGCGCCGGGACCAGCGACCCTGGCGGGATCCCAGCGGACTTGCCAGACGACACCTGCCACCTTCCCAGCACGCAGGGTCCCTGGCGACCCGCATTTCCCAGCGTCTCGCGAAATGACACCTGGCACCTTCCCAGCGAGAGACCACCAGCGACCCAGTGACCCAGCGCGGGGTAACAGCGGCTCACCAAACGACACCTGACATCTTCCCAGCGTGCACACGGGCCGTGGCAACCCCGCGCGGGGGGCCCAGCGGCTTGCCAACGACACCTGGCACCTTCCCAGCGTGCGCACAGGCCCCATCCACCATGCGCGGGGTCCCAGAATCTCTCCGAATGACACGTGGTAACTTCCCAGCATGCGCACGGACCCCAGCGACCAAGCGCGGGGTCCCAGCGGCTCGCCAAAGGACACCTGGCACCTTCCCAGCCTGTGCACGGGCACCAGCGGCATGCCAAACGACAACTGGCAACTTTCCAGCGCGCTCACGGGCCCCAGCAACCCCGCGCAGTCTCACAGCGGCTTGCCAGACGACACCTGCCACCTTCCCAGCGCGCAAACATAAGAACACAGAACGCAAACGGGCCCCTGTACCTTACCTGGCACCTTACCAGTGCACACACAGGCCCTAGCGGATAGCCAAACGACACCTGCCACCTTCCCAGCACGCGCGCAGGGTCCCAGAGGCTCACCAAACGACACCTGGCACCTACCCAGCACAGGCATAGGCCCCAGCGGCTCGCCAATCAACACCTGCCACCTTTCCAGCACGCGCACGGGCCCCAGCGACCCCGCGTGATGTCCCAGCGTCTCGCGAAATGACACCTGGCACCTTCCCAGCGGGCGCACGGGCACTAGCGACCCAGCGCGGGGTAACAGCGGCTCGCCAAACGACACCTGACATCTTCCCAGTGTGCACACGGGCCCCGGCAACCCCGCGCGGGGTCCCAGCGGCTCGCCAACGACACCTGGCACCTTCCCAGCGTGCGCACGGGCCCCATCGACCACGCGCGGGGTCCCAGAATCTCTCCGAATGACACCTGGTAACTTCCCAGCGCGTGCACAGGCGCCAGTGACCCTGCGCGGTGTCCCAGAGGATCGCCAAACGACACCTGGCACCTTCCCAGCGGGCGCACGGGAACCAGCGACCTCGCGCGTGGTCACAGCGGCTCGCCAAACGACACCTGACATCTTCCCAGCGTGCACACAGGCATCAGCGACCCCACGTGGGGTCCCAGCGGCTCGCCAAAAGTAACCTGCCACCTTCGCAGCGCGCGCAGGCCCCGGTGACCACACGTGGGATCCGAGCTACTCGCCAAACAACACCTGGCACCTTCCCAGCGGACGCACGTGCCCCGGCGACCCAGCAGGTCCCGGCGGCTCGCCAAACGACACCTGCCACCTTCGTAGCGTGCACAGGCCCCAGCGACCCAGTGCGGGGTCCCAGCAGCTCGCCAAACAACACCTAGCACCTCCCCAGCGGACGCACGTCCCCTGCGACCCCACGCGTGGTCCAAGGGGCTTTCCAAACGACACCTGCCACCTTCCTAGCGCGCACAGGTCCCAGCGAAACAGCGCGGGGTCCCAGTGGCTCGCCAAACGACACCTGGCACCTTCCCAGCGTGCGCACAGGCACCCGCGACCCCATGCGGGGTCCCAGCGGCACGCCAAACGAAACCTGGCACCTTCCCAGCGCGCACAGGCCCCGGCGACCACACGTGGGATCCCAGCTGCTCGCCAAACGACACCTGGCACCTTCAGAAGACAGGGCCCCAGCGACCCCGCTGGGTCCCAGCAGCTCACCAAAAGACACCTGGCACCTTCCCAGCACACGCACGGGCCCCAGCAACCCCACGCGGGGTCCCAGTGGCTCGCCAAATGACACCTGGCACCTTCCCAGCGAGAGCACGGGCCCCAGCGGCTCGCCAAACGACACCTGGCACCTTCCCAGTGCGACAGGCACCATGAAGCCCACGCTGGTGTCCCAGAAGTTCACCAAACGACACCTGGCACCTTCCCAGCGGGCGACGCGACCCAGCGACCTCGCACGTGGTCACAGCGGCTCGCCAAACGACACCTGACATCTTCCCAGCGCGCACACGGGCATCAGCGACCCCACGCGGGGTCCCAGCGGCTCGCCAAAAGTAAACTGCCACCTTCCCAGCGCGCGCAGGTCCCGGCGACCACACGTGGGATCCCAGCTGCTCGCCAAACGACACCTGGCACCTTCCCAGCGGACGCACGTGCCCCGGCGACCCAGCAGGTCCCGGCGGCTCGCCAAACGACACCTGCCACCTTCGTAGCGCGCACAGGCCCCAGCGACCCCACGCGGGGTCCCAGCAGCTCGCCAAACAACACCTAGCACCTTCCCAGCGGACGCACGTCCCCTGCGACCCCACGCGGAGTCCAAGGGGCTTTCCAGACACCTGGCACCTTCCCAGAGCGCGCACAGGCCCCAGCGACCCCTGGGCGGGGTCCCAGCGACTTGCCAAACGACACCTGCCACCTTCCCAGCGCGTGCACGGACCCCATAGACCCCACACGGGGTCCCAGCGGCCTGCCAAACGACACCTGGCACCTTCCAAGCGAGCGAACGGGCCCCCAGCCATCCCCAGCGACCCCGCGCAGGGTCCAATAGGGCCGCCAAACGAAACCTGGCACCTTCCCAGCAAGCAAACGGGCCCCAGCTGCTCGCCAAATGACAGCTGCCAACTTCCCCAGCGACGGGCCTCAGCGACACCGCCTGTGCAGGGGTCCAAGAGGCCCACCAAACGAAACCTGGCACCTTCCCAGCAAGCGCTCAGGCCCCAGCGACCCCACGCAGAGTCCCAGCGGCTCACTAAATGACACCTGCCACCTTCCCAGCGTGCGTTACCCCCGCGACCAATCCTGCGGGTCCTAGCGGCTCGCCAAACGACACCTGACATCTTCCCAGCGCCTCACGGGCATCAGCGACCCCGCCAGTGATGTCCCAGAGGCTCGCCAAACGATACCTGGCACCTTCCCAGCGGGCGCCGCCAGCACCAGCGACCCAGCGGGGTCCAAGCGGCTTGCCAAACGACACCTGGCACCTTCCCAGCACACACGGGCCCCAACAACCCAGCGGGGTCCCAGCAGCTCGACAAATGACACCTGGCACCTTCACAGCGAAGCGCACCCGGGGTCCCAGCAACCCCCGCACTGGGTCCCAGAATCTCGCCATAATGACACCTGGCACCATCCCAGCTGGCAGACTACCCCCAGTGACCCCAGCGGGTCCCAGCGGCTCGCCAAATTAAACCTGCCACCGTCCCAGCGGGCACCATCGGCCCCAGCAATCCCTCGCGGGTCCTAGCGGCTCGCCAAACGACACTTTGGATCTTCCCAGCGCGCACACGGGCCCCAGAGACCCCGCACCGCATCCCAGAGGCTCGCCAAACGAGACCTAGGACATTCCCAGCGCACAGACGGGCCACCGACCCCCGCGGGGTCCAAGGGGCTCGCCAAACGACATCTGGCACCTTCCCAGCGCGAGCACGGGCCCCAGCGACCCTGTGCGGGGTCCCAGCGGCTCGCCAAACGACACCTGGCAACTTCGCAGCGCGCACTGGCACCAGCGACCCCGCGCGGGATACCAGCAGCTCGCCAAACGACACCTGGCACCTTCCCAGCGCGCGCACGGGCCCCAGCAAACCCGCGCAGGGTCCCAGCGGCCCACCAAACGACACCTGGCACCTTCCCAGCCTGCGCACGGATCCCAGCGACCACAAGTGGGATCCCAGCTGCTCGCCAAACGACACCTTGCACCGTCCCAGCGGACATGCGTGCCCCGCGACCCCACGCGGGGTCCCAGGGGCTTGCAAATGACACCTACCACCTTCCCTAGCGCCAAGACGGGCCCCGGGCAACCCCGTGCGGGTCCCAGCAGCTCGCCAAACGACACCTGGCACCTTTCCAGCACAAGACAGGCCCCAGCGACCCAGCGGGTCCCAGCAGGCTCACCAAATGACACCTGCCACCTTCCCAGCGACAAAAGACGGTTCCCGCAACCCCGCGCGGGGTGCCAGCGGCTCGCCAAATGACACATGGGACCTTCCCAGTGCGCCCACGGGCCCCAGCGACCCCGCGCGGTGTCCAAGCGGTTCGCCAAACGACACCTGCCACCTTCCGAGTGACGACACGGCCCCAGCAACCCCGCGGGTCCAAGCAGTTCGCCAAATGACACCTGCCACATTCCCAGCGCGCACGCCGGCCCCAGCGACCCCGAACGGGATCCCAGCGGCTCGCCAGAATGACACCTGGCACCTTCCCAGCTTCAGCCTGTGCACAGCGGGCCAGTGACCCAGCATGCCAAAACGACACCTGGCACCTTCCAGCGCGCTCTGGGCCCCAGCAACCCGCGCTGGTGCCCAGCGGGCTCAACAAACGACACCTGGCACCTTCTCAGCGGTCACACGGGCAGTCCACCCCGCGCTGGGTCCCAGCGGCTCGCCAAACGACACCTGGCACCTTCCCAGCGCGCACGACCCCAGCCACCCCGCGTGGGTCCCAGCGTCTCGCCAAAATGACACCTGGCACCTTCCCAGCCTGCACGGGCACCAGCGACCCAGTGTCCCAGCTGCCAAACTCACAAACGACACCTGGCACCTTCCCAGCGGACGACGGGTTCCCGGCAACCCCGCGCAGGTCCGGCGGGTTCGCCAAACGACACCTACCACCTTCCCAGCAGCCCAGAGGGGCCCCAGGCAACCTCAGGCAGGGTCCAAGCAGCAGCCAAATGACACCTGCCACATTCCCAGCGCCAGCACTTCGCCAGTGACCCCTTAGCACCTGTCCCAGAGGATCGCCAAACGACACCTGGCACCTTCCCAGCGGGCGACGGGAACCAGCGACCCAGCGGTCACAGCGGCTCGCCAAACGACACCTGACATCTTCCCAGCGTGTACACGGGCATCAGAGCGCGCACAGGCCCCAGCGACCCCTGGGCGGGGTCCCAGCGACTTGCCAAACGACACCTGCCACCTTCCCAGCGCGTGCATCGGACCCCATAGACCCCACACGGGTCCCAGCGCCTGCCAAACGACACCTGGCACCTTCCAAGCGAGCGAACGGGCCCGTTAGCACGGGCCCCAGCGACCCGCGCAGGGTCCAATGGGCCGCCAAACGAAACCTGGCACCTTCCCAGCAAGCTTAACAGGTCCAGCGGCTCGCCAAATGACAGCTGCCAACTTCCCCAGCGCGCACGGGCCCCAGCGACACCGCCACAGGGTCCAAGAGGCCCACCAAACGAAACCTGCCACCTTCCCCAGCGGCCGCAACGGCCCCAGCGACCCCAATGCTGGAGTCCCAGCGGCTCACTAAATGACACCTGGCACCTTCCCAGCGGGCGTCGTGACCCAGCGACCCAGCAGGTCCCAGCGGCTCGCCAAACGACACCTGGACCTTCCCAGCGAAGCCCCGTGCACAGGCCCCAGCGACCAGCAAACGACACCTGGGGTCCCAGCGGCTCGCCAAACGACACCTGGCACCTTCCCAGCGGACGACGGCCCTACGCCCCCCCAGCGTGGTCCCAGCGCTCGCCAAACGACACCTGACACCTTCCCAGCGCGCACATCGGCCCAACAACAACCCAATGCTGGGTCCCAGCAGCTCACCAAACGACACCTGGCACCTTCCCAGCGAAGCATTCTGGCACCAACCCACCCGACACCATAACCCCAGAACGCCAAACGACACCTGGCACCTTCCCCCAGCGCACAGGCTACAACCCAGCGACCCTGGCTCACCAAATGCAGGGTCCCAGCTCAGCTGCTCGCCAAATTAAACCTGCCACCTTCCCAGCCCAAGCACGGGCCCCAGCAATCCCCAGCGGTGTCCCAGCAACTCGCCAAACGACACCTACGCACCTTCCCAGCGCCTGCACGGCCCCAGCGACCCCACGACGGGTCCCAGAGGCTCGCCAAAACGACACCTGCCACCTTCCCAGCGCGCAGACACGCCACTGTGACCCCCCAGCGGGTCCAGGGCTCAAAACGACACCTGGCACCTTCCCCAGCCTGCACGACGATCCCAGCGACCACAAGTGGGATCCCAGCTGCTCGCCAAACGACACCTGGCACCTTCCCAGCGGAGGCAGCGTGCCCGGCGACCCCACGCGGTGGGTCCCAGGGGCTTGCCAAATGACACCTGACACCTTCCCAGAGCGCCACACGGGCCCCAGCGAACACCGTCGCGGTGTCCCAGCAGCTTCGCCAAACGACACCTGCACCTTTCCAGCGCACGACAGGCCCTAGCGACCCCCGAACAGCGGGGTCCCAGAGGCTCACCAAAAGACACCTGGTACCTTCCCAGCGAGCGCACGGGCCCCGGCGACCCCGCGCGGGGTGCCAGCGGCTCGCCAAATGACACATGGGACCTTCCCAGCGCGCCCACGGGCCCCAGCGACCCCACGGGGATCCCAGCGGTTCGCCAAACGACACCCTTGGCACCTTCCAGCGGAAGATCGGCCCCAGCAACCCTGCGCGGGGTCCAAGCAGCTCGCCAAATGACACCTGGCACATTCCCAGCAGCGCCAAGACGGACCCCAGCGAATCCCTGAACGGGATCCCAGCGGCTCGCCAAACGACACCTGGCACCTTCCCAGCCTGTGCACGGCACCAGCGGCATGCCAAACGACAACTGGCAACTTTCCAGCGCTCCACAGGCCCCAGCAACCCCGCTGGTGTCACCAGCGACTCGCCAAACGACACCTGGCACCTTCTCAGCGGTCACACGGGCCCCAGCGACCCGCGCTGGGTCCAATAGGCTTGCCAAATGACACCTGCCACCTTCCCAGCACGCCGCGACGGGCCCCAGCGACCCCCGCCAAATGTCCCAGCGCCTCGCCAAATGACACCTGGCACCTTCCCAGCGGAGACGGGCACCAGCGACCCAGTGACCCAGCGGTCCAACAGCGCTCACCAAACGACACCTGACATCTTCCCAGCGTTGCACACGGGCCCCGGCAACCCTACGCTGGTCCCAGCGGTTCACCAAACGACACCTGCCACCTTCCCAGCGTGCAGGGGGCCCCATCAACCCTAATGGGGGTCCCAGCAGCTCGCCAAACGACACCTGCCACTTTCCAGCGCACTCATCGACCCCAGTGACCCTGCGCGGGTGTCCCAGAGGATCGCCAAACGACACCTGGCACCTTCCCAGCGGGCGCCGCACGGAACCAGCGCCTTCCCCGGGTCACAGCGGCTCGCCAAAATGATACCTGGCATCTTCCCAGCGCGGTACATCGGCATCCCAGCAACCCCACGGGGTCCCAGCCCGCAAAAGTAACCTGCCACCTTCACCAGCGCCAGCCCCGCCCAGCACCCCACGTGGGTCCCAGAGACTCATCAAACAACACCTGGCACCTTCCCAGCGGACGACGCGCCCGGGCGACCCAGCAGGTCCCAGCGGCTCGCCAAACGACACCAGCCACCTTCCCAGCGCACAGGCCCCAGCGACCCATTGCGGGGTCCCAGCAGCCCGCCAAACAACACCTGGCACCTTCCCAGCGGACACGGCCCCAGCGACCCCACGCACGCGTCCAAGGGGCTTTCCAAACGACACCAGGCACCTTCCCAGCGCGCACAGGTCCCAGCAACCAGGGCGGGGTCCCATCGGCTCGCCAAACGACACCTGGCACCTTCCCAGCGTCTGCACAGGGCCCCAGCCCCCTTGCGGGGTCCCAGCGGCTCGCCAAACGACACCTGGCACCTTCCAGCGCGCGACGGGCCCCAGCGACCCCACGGGGGATCCCAGCTGCTCGCCAAACGACACCTGGCACCTTCCCAGCGCGCTGCAGGCCCCAGCAACCCGCGCTGGGTCCCAGCAGCTCACCAAACGACACCTGGCACCTTCCCAGCACACACGACGGGCCCCAGCAACCCCAAGTGGGTCCCAGCGGCCGCCAAATGACACCTGGCACCTTCCCAGCGGCGTGCACGGGCACCCAGCGACCCCGCCCGCGGGGTCCCAGAAGCTCACCAAACGACACCTACCACCTTCCCAGCACCGGCCCCAGCACCCCCGCGGTGTCCCAGGCTTTCCCAAACGACACCTGGCACCTTCCCAGCGCGCAGGTCCCAGCGACTCCTGGGCGGGTCCCAGCGGCTCACCAAACGACACCTGAACACCTTCCCAGCACGGCGCGCATCGGACCCCAGCGACCCCCACACAACCCAGCGGCCTCACCAAACGACACCTGGCACCTTCCCAGCGAGCGGGTCCCCAGCACGCACGGGCCCCAGCCACCCCGCCAAATGGGTCCAATAGGGCCGCCAAACGAAAACCTGGCACCTTCCCAGCAAGCGACCGGGTCCCAGCGGTTCGCCAAATGACACCTGCCACCTTCCCAGCGGGCGACGGGCCCCAGCAACACCACGCAGGGTCCAAGAGGCTCGCCAAATGACACCTGGCACCTTCCAGCAAGCGAACGGGCCCCAGCGAACCCCACGCGGGATCCCAGCGGCTCACTAAATGACACCTGCCACCTTCCCAGCGCGCGACGGGCCCCAGCAACCCCGCTTCCCAGCGCCTCGCCAAACGACACTTGGCACCTTTCAGCATGCCTCACGGGCCCCAGCGAGACCCCCCCAGCCGGGGGTCCCAGAGGCTCGCCAAACGACACCTGGTACCTTCCCAGCGCACACGGACCCCAACAACCCCGCGACCGGTCCAGCAGCTCGACAAACGACACCTGGCACCTTCCCAGCGTGCACCCATATCATCAACCCCGCACTGGGTCCCAGAGACTCGCCAAACAACACCTGGCACCTTCCAGCGCCAAAGCACGGGCCCCAGCGACCCCGCGCGGGTCCCAGCTGCTCGCCAAACGACACCTGGCACCTTCCCAGCCTGTGCACGGGCCCACCCCTCTTGCAGGTCCCGCGTCTCAAACGACACTGCCACCTTTCAGAAGCGCGACGGGCCCCCAGCGACCCAGCAACCGGGTCCCAGCAGCTCGCCAAACGGGACCTGGGACCTTCCCAGCGGGACGACGCCCCTGGCGCCCCCAGTGCCCAGGGTCCAGGGGCTCAGAAACGACACCTGGCACCTTCCCAGCGTGCACAGGTCCCAGCAGTGCACACGGGTCCCAGCGGATCGCCAAACGACACCTGGGCACCTTCCCAGCACTGGCACCAGGGTCCCCCACACGGGTCCCAGCAGCTCGCCAAACGACACCTGGCACCTTCCCAGCGCCGCACAGGCCCCAGCGAACCCATCGGGTCCCAGCGCCCCCAAACGACACCTGGCACCTTCCCAGCCTGCGCGACGGATCCCAGCGACCTGTCCCAGCTGCTCACCAAACGACACCTGGCACCTTCCCAGCGGACGCGCATGGGCGGCCCCAGCAGGGTCTAAGGGGCTTGCCAAATGACACCTACCACCTTCCCAAACGCCGGGCCCCAGCAACCCGCTGCGGGTCACAGCAGCTCGCCAAACAACACCTGGCACCTTCCCAGCGGCGACAGGCCAGAGCGAACCCACCTGGCGCTGGTCCCAGCGAATCGCCAAAACGACACCTGCCACCTTCCCAGCAAGCGCACGGGCCCCAGCGACCCGAGCGGGGTCCCAGAGGCTCACCAAATGACACCTGGTACCTTCCCAGCGAAAGCACACGGCCCCCAGCGACCCAGCGGGGTCCCAGCGGCTCGCCAAACGACACCTGCCACATTCCAAGCGCGCGGCCCAGCAACCCCGCGAAGGGATCCCAGCGGCTCGCCAAACGACACCTGGCAACTTCCCAGCATGCGCATGGACCCCAGCAACCCTGCGGTGTCCAGCAGCTCGCCAAATGACACCTGCCACCTTCCTAGTGAGCACGGGTCCCCACAACCCTGGGGGTCCCAGCTCGCCAAATGACACCTGGCACCTTCCAAGCGGCGCACGGACCCAGCGACCAAGCCGCCGGGGTCCCAGCGGCTCGCCAAAACACCTGGTACCTTCCCAGCCTGTGACTGGCACCAGTGACCCTGCGCATGCCAAACGACAACTGGCAACTTTCCAGCAGCTCACGGGCCCCAGCAACCCCGCGGTCCATAGCGGCTCGCCAAACGACACCTGGCACCTTCCCAGCGGTCCCACGGGCCCCAGCGACCCCTGGCGCCCGGTCCCAGCGGCTTGCCAAATGACACCTGCCACCTTCCCAGCATCGCCAAGACGGGCCCCAGCGACCCAGCGTGATGTCCCAGCGTCTCGCGAAACGACACCTGGCACCTTCCCCAGCGGGCGCACGGGCCCCAGCGACCCAGCAGACCCAGCGGCTCGCCAAACGACACCTGACATCTTCCCAGCGTGCACACGGGCCCGGCAACCCCCCGCGCGGGTCCCAGCGGCTCGCCAACGACACCTGGCACCTTCCCAGCGCGCACAGGCCCCATCCACCATCGCGGGGATCCCAGAATCTCCCAATGACACCTGGTAACTTCCCCAGCATGCACGGCCCCAGCGACCAAGTGCAGGGTCCCAGCGGCTCGCCAAACGACACCCTGGCACCTTCCCAGCCTGTGCACGGGCACCAGCGGCATGCCAAACGACAACTGGCAACTTTCCCAGCAACCACAGGGCCCCAGCAACCCACGCGGTCTCACAGCGGCTTGCCAGACGACACCTGCCACCTTCCCAGCGCCGCAAACATAAGAACACAGAACGCAACGGGCCCTCCCCTGGCACCTTACCAGTGCACACAGGGCCCCAGCGGATAGCCAAATGACACCTGCCACCTTCCCAGCACGCGGGGGTCCCAGGGGCTCACCAAACGACACCTGGCACCTACCCAGCGACCACCACGTGGGCCCCAGCTGCTCGCCAATCAACACCTGCCACCTTTCCAGCACGCGCCGCGGGCCTCCCAGCGACCCCGCAGCGATGTCCCAGCGCTCGCCAAACGACACCTGGCACCTTCCCAGCGGGTGCACGGGGACCCAGCGCGACCCAACGCGGGGTCCCAGCGGGATCGCCAAACGACACCTGGCACCTTCCAAGCGCACACGGGCTCCCGGCAACCCTGCGCTGGGTCCCAGCTTCTCGCCAAACGACACCTGCCACCTTCCCAGCGAAAGGCGCACAGGCCCCAGCAACCCTGCGCGGGTCCCAGCAACTCGCCAAATGACACCTGCCACCTTCCCAGCGCACGACGGGACCCCAGCGACCCCAGCGGGATCCCAGCGGCTCGCCAAAGGACACCTGGCACCTTCCCAGCCTGTGCACGGGCCCCAGCAGCATGCCAAACGACAACCAGCAACCCAGTGCTCACAGGCCCCCAGCAACCCCAGCGGTGTCAAGCGGCACACCAAACGACACCTGGCACCTTCCCAGCAAGCGACACAGGCCCCGACCCACGCGGGGTCCCAGCGGCTCACCAAACGACACCTGCCACCTTCCCAGCACGCGCCCGGGCCCCAGCGACCCCGCAGGGTCCCAGCGGCCCACCAAATGACACCTGGCACCTTCCCAGCGGGACCACGGGCCCAGCGACCCAGTGACCCAGCGCTGGGTCCAGCGGCTCACCAAACGCGACACCTGACATCTTCCCAAGCGTGCACACGGCCCAGGCGCAACCCCTTGCGGGGTCCAGCGGCTCGCCAAACGACACCTGGCACCTTCCCAGCGCCAAGCACGGGCCCCAGCCACCCTGCGCAACCCAAGGCTCTCGCCAAACGACACCTGCCACATTCCCAGCGCGCACAGGGCCCAGTGACCCCCGGGGTCCCAGAGGATCGCCAAACGACACCTGGCACCTTCCCAGCGGGCGCATCGGGAACCAGCAACCTCGCGCGAGGTCCCAGCGGCTCGCCAAACGACACCTGACATCTTCCCAGCGTACACGGGCATCAGGCGCCACAGCGACCCCGCACGGGGTCCCAGCGACTTGCCAAACGACACCTGCCACCTTCCCAGCGCGTGCACGGACCCCATAGACCCCACACGGGGTCCCAGCGGCCTGCCAAACGACACCTGGCACCTTCCAAGCGAGCGAACGGGCCCCCAGCACGCACGGGCCCCAGCGACCCGAAGAGGGTCCCATAGGGCCACCAAACGAAACCTGGCACCTTCCCAGCAAGCGAGTTCGGACCCCCAGCGGCGCTTCCAAATGACAGCTGCCAACTTCCCAGCGGCCAACGGGCCCCAGCGACACCGCGCAGAGGGTCCAAGAGGCCCACCAAACGAAACCTGGCACCTTCCCAGCGTGCGAACGGGCCCCAGCGACCCCGCAGAGTCCCAGCGGCTCACTAAATGACACCTGCCACCTTCCCAGCGTCGCGACGGGCCCCAGCAATCCTCATGGGGTCCCAGCAACTCGCCAAACGAAATGACACCTGACACCTTCCAAGCGCACAGGAGGCCCCAGCGACCCCGCGCGGCAACCCAGGGGTCGCGAAACGACACCTGGCACCTTCCCAGCGCGTGCACGACCGGACACCTGGCCCCCAGCGGTCCCAGCAAGCCTTTCAAACGACACCTGGCACCTTCCCAGCGCACACACGGCCCCGGCAACAACCCACGCGGGGTCCCAGCAACTCGCCAAACGACACCTGGCACCTTCCTTAGCAAGCGCAGGCCCCAGCAACCCCGGGGTCCCAGAACTCAACCAAACAACACCTGGCACCATCCCAGGCCTCAGCCATCCACCACCCCGGGGGTCCCAGCGGCTCGCCAAAAGACACCTGGCACCTTCCCGTAGCGCCGACGGGCCCCAGCAATCCCAGCGCAAGTCCCAGCGGCTCCCAAACGACACCTGCCACCTTCCAGGCACAGGCGGCCCTGCGACCCCCAGACCGCATCCCAGAGGCTCGCCAAACGACACCTGGACATTCCCGAGCGCAGTCGGGCCACTGTGACCCCCCGCGGGGTCCAAGGGGCTCGCCAAACGACACCTGGCACCTTCCCAGCCTGCGCACGGATCCCAGCGACCACAAGTGGGATCCCAGCTGCTCGCCAAACGACACCTGGCACCGTCCCAGCGGAGGCACGTGCCCCGGCGACCCCACGCAGGGTCTAAGGGGCTTGCCAAATGACACCTACCACCTTCCTAGCGCGCACGGGCCCCAGCAACACCGTGCGGTGTCACAGCAGCTCGCCAAACGACACCTGGCACCTTTCCAGCGCACGCACAGGCCACAGCGACCCCGAGCGGGGTCCCAGAGGCTCACCAAATGACACCTGGTACCTTCCCAGCGAGCGCACGGGCCCCGGCAACCCCGCGCGGGGTGCCAGCGGCTCGCCAAATGACACATGGGACCTTCCCAGTGCGCCCACGGGCCCCAGCGACCCAGCGGTGGTCCGGAGCGGTTAAAAGGAACGACACCTGCCACCTTCCGAGCGCGAGCACGGGCCCCAGCAACCCTGCGCGGGGTCCAAGCAGCTCGCCAAATGACACCTGCCACATTCCAAGAGCGCGCACGGACCCCAGCGACCCCGAACGGGATCCCAGCGGCTCGCCAAAGGACACCTGGCACCTTCCCAGCCTGTGCACGGGCACCAGCGGCATGCCAAACGACAACTGGCAACTTTCCAGCGCGTACAGGCCCCAGCAACCCCCAGCGGTGTCCCAGCGGCTCGCCAAACGACACCTGGCACCTTCTCAGCGGTCACCACGGGCCCCAGCGACCCGCTGCGATCACAGCGGCTGCCAGACGACACCTGCCACCTTCCCAGCACGCCGCACAGGCCCCAGCGACCCCGCGTGATGTCCCAGCGTCTCGCCAAAAGACACCTGGCACCTTCCCAGCGGGAGCACGGGCACCAGCGACCCAGTGACCCATCCGGGTAACAGCGGCTCACCAAACGACACCTGACATCTTCCCAGCGTGCACGCACTCGGCCCCGGCAACCCTGCGCTGGTGTCCAGCGGTTCGCCAAACGACACCTGCCACCTTCCCAGAGCGCGACGGGGCCCCAGCAACCCTCGCGGGGATCCAAGCAGCTCGCCAAATGACACCTGCCACATTCCCAGCGTGCACACAGCGCCAGTGACCCTGCCAAGGTGTCCCAGAGGATCGCCAAACGACACCTGGCACCTTCCCAGCGGCGCATGGGAACCAGCGACCTCAAGCGTGGTCACAGCGGCTCGCCAAACAATACCTGACATCTTCCAGCGTACACGGGCATCAGCGACCCCACGGGGTCCCAGCGGCTCGCCAAAAGTAACCTGCCACCTTCCAGCGCGCAGGGCCCGTGACCAACATGGGGATCCGAGCTACTCGCCAAACAACACCTGGCACCTTCCCAGCGGACGACGTGCCCAGCGACCCAGCAGGTCCCGCAGCTCGCCAAACGACACCAGCCACCTTCCCAGCACACGACAGGCCCCAGCGACCCATTCTGGGGGTCCCAGCAGCTCGCCAAACAACACCTGGCACCTTCCCAGCGGACATCGCCCCCGGGACCCCAGGGGTCCAAGGGGCTTTCCAAACGACACCTGCCACCTTCCCAGTGCGCGCACAGGTCCCAGCGAACCAGGGCGGGGTCCCATCGGCTCGCCAAACGACACCTGGCACCTTCCCAGCGTCTGCACAGGCACCCGCGACCCCTTGCGGGGTCCCAGCGGCACGTCAAACGAAACCTGGCACCTTCCCAGCGGCGCAGGCCCCGCGACCACCGCATGGGATCCCAGCTGCTCGCCAAAAGACACCTGGCCTTCCTTCCCGCACAGGCCCCAGCGACCCATCGCACCTGATCCCAGCAGCTCACCAAAAGACACCTGGCACCTTCCCAGCACACGCACGGGCCCCAGCAACCCCACGCGGGGTCCCAGTGGCTCGCCAAACGACACCTGGCACCTTCCCAGTGCGCGCACAGGCACCCGCGAAGCCCACGCGGTGTCCCAGAAGTTCACCAAACGACACCTGGCACCTTCCCAGCACCTTCCTTTGGCTCCCACGTGGAGTCCAAGGGGCTTTCCAGACACCTGGCACCTTCCCAGAGCGCGCACAGGCCCCAGCGACCCCTGGGCGGGGTCCCAGCGACTTGCCAAACGACACCTGAACCCTTCCCAGCGCGTGCACGGACCCCATAGACCCCACACGGGGTCCCAGCGGCCTGCCAAACGACACCTGGCACCTTCCAAGCGAGCGAACGGGCCCCCAGCACGCACGGGCCCCAGCGACCCCGCGCAGGGTCCAATAGGGCCGCCAAACGAAACCTGGCACCTTCCCAGCAAGCGAACGGGCCCCAGCGGCTCGCCAAATGACAGCTGCCAACTTCCCAGCGCGCACGGGCCCCAGCGACACCACGCAGGGTCCAAGAGGCCCGCCAAACGAAACCTGGCACCTTCCCAGCAAGCGAACGGGCCCAGCGACCCCGGCGCCAGGAGTCCCAGCGTTCACTAAATGACACCTGCCACCTTCCCAGCGCCACAGGGCCCTAGCAATCTCTTGGCGGGTCCTAGCGGCTCGCCAAACGACCTAGCGACTTTCAAAAGCGCACTCAACGGCCCCACGGACCCCGACATCAACCCAGAGAGGCACGCCAAACGACATGCCCTCAGACCTTCCCAGCACACACACGGACCCCAACAACCCCGCGGCCGGGTCCGGGCAGCTCGACAAACGACATCTGGCACCTTCCCAGCGGGCGCACCTGGCATAGCAACCCAGCGCGGGTCCCAGAGGTTCGCCAAACAACACCTGGCACCATCCCAGCGTGCACAAGATTACCCCGCAACTCCCTGCTGGGTCCCAGCGTTCGCCAAATTAAACCTGCCACCTCCCAGTCCTTTGCACACCGCCCCAGCAATCCTCGGCGGGTCCTAGCGGCTCGCCAAACGACCTTGCGACCTTCAAGAATGCACGGGCCCCAGAGACCCCGCACCGCATCCCAGAGGCTCGCCAAACGAGACCTAGGACATTCCCAGCGCACAGACGGGCCACTGTGACCCCCCGCGGGGTCCAAGGGGCTCGCCAAACGACATCTGGCACCTTCCCAGCGCGAGCACGGGCCCCAGCGACCCTGTGCGGGGTCCCAGCGGCTTCATAAATGACACCTGGCAACCGCCCAGAGCTGGCACCCAGCGACACCAGCGGGATCCCAGCAGCTCGCCAAACGACACCTGGCACCTTCCCAGCGCGCGCACGGGCCCCAGCAAACCCGCGCAGGGTCCCAGCGGCCCACCAAACGACACCTGGCACCTTCCCAGCCTGCGCACGGATCCCAGCGACCACAAGTGGGATCCCAGCTGCTCGCCAAACGACACCTGGCACCGTCCCAGCGGACGCACGTGCCCCGGCGACCCCACGCAGGGTCTAAGGGGCTTGCCAAATGACACCTACCACCTTCCTAGCGCGCACGGGCCCCAGCAACCCCGTGCGGTGTCACAGCAGCTCGCCAAACGACACCTGGCACCTTTCCAGCGCGCGCACAGGCCACAGCGACCCTGCGCGGAGTCCCAGCGACTCGCAAAACGACACCTGCCACCTTCCCAGCGCACGCACGGGCCCCAGCGACCCCGAGCGGGGTCCCAGAGGCTCACCAAATGACACCTGGTACCTTCCCAGCGAGCGCACGGGCCCCGGCGACCCCGCGCGGGGTGCCAGCGGCTCACCAAATGACACCTGCCACATTCCAAGCGCGCGCACGGACCCCAGCGACCCCGAGCGGGATCCCAGCGGCTCGCCAAACGACACCTGGCAACTTCCCAGCATGCGCATGGACCCCAGCAACCCTGCGCGGTGTCCAAGCAGCTCGCCAAATGACACCTGCCACCTTCCGAGCGCGAGCACGGGCCCCAGCAACCCTGCGCGGGGTCCAAGCAGCTCGCCAAATGACACCTGCCACATTCCAAGCGCGCGCATGGACCCCAGCGACCAAGCGCGGGGTCCCAGCGGCTCGCCAAAGGACACCTGGCACCTTCCCAGCCTGTGCACTGGCACCAGCGGCATGCCAAACGACAACTGGCAACTTTCCAGCGCGCTCACAGGCCCCAGCAACCCCGCGCGGTGTCATAGCGGCTCGCCAAACGACACCTGGCACCTTCTCAGCGGTCACACGGGCCCCAGCGACCCCGCGCCGGGTCACAGCGGCTTGCCAGACGACACCTGCCACATTCCCAGCACGCGCACGGGCCCCAGCGACCCCGCGTGATGTCCCAGCGTCTCGCGAAATGACACCTGGCACCTTCCCAGCGGGAGCACGGGCACCAGCGACCCAGTGACCCAGCGGCTCACCAAACGACACCTGACATCTTCCCAGCGTGCACACGGGCCGCGGCAACCCCGCGCGGGGTCCCAGCGGCTCGCCAACGACACCTGGCACCTTCCCAGCGCGCACAGGCCCCATCCACCATGCGCGGGATCCCAGAATCTCTCCGAATGACACGTGGTAACTTCCCAGCATGCGCACGGACCCCAGCGACCAAGCGCGGGGTCCCAGCGGCTCGCCAAAGGACACCTGGCACCTTCCCAGCCTGTGCACGGCACCAGCGGCATGCCAAACGACAACTGGCAACTTTCCAGCGCCACGGGCCCCAGCAACCCCACAGCAGTCTCACAGCGCCCCGCCAGACGACACCTGCCACCTTCCCAGCGCGCAAACATAAGAACACAGAACGCAAACGGGCCCCTGTACCTTACCTGGCACCTTACCAGTGCACACAGGCCCTAGCGGATAGCCAAATGACACCTGCCACCTTCCCAGCACGCAGACAAACGTCCCAGGGGCTCACCAAACGACACCTGGCACCTACCCAGCACAGGCATAGGCCCCAGCGGCTCGCCAATCAACACCTGCCACCTTTCCAGCACGCGCACGGGCCTCAGCGACCCCGCGTGATGTCCCAGCGTCTCGCGAAATGACACCTGGCACCTTCCCGCGGGTGCACGGGCACTAGCGACCCAACGCAGTGTCCCAGAGGATCGTCAAACGACACCTGGCACCTTCCAAGCGTGCACACGGGCTGCGGCAACCCTGCGCGGTGTCCGAGCGGTTCGCCAAACGACACCTGCCACCTTCCGAGCGCGAGCAGGGGCCCCAGCAACCCTGTGCGGGGTCCAAGCAGCTCGCCAAATGACACCTGCCACATTCCAAGCACGCGCACTTACCCCATCGACCACGCGCGGGGTCCCCAAATGACACATGGGACCTTCCCAGTGCGCCCACGGGCCCCAGCGACCCCGCGGTGTCCGAGCGGTTCGGCCAAACGACACCTGCCACCTTCCGCGGCGACACGGGCCCCAGCAACCCTGCGGGGTCCAAGCAGCTCGCCAAATGACACCTGCCACATTCCAAGAGCGCGCACGGACCCCAGCGACCCCGAACGGGATCCCAGCGGCTCGCCAAAGGACACCTGGCACCTTCCCAGCCTGTGCACGGGCACCAGCGGCATGCCAAACGACAACTGGCAACTTTCCAGCGCGCTCACAGGCCCCAGCAACCCCGCGCGGTGTCACAGCGGCTCGCCAAACGACACCTGGCACCTTCTCAGCGGTCACACGGGCCCCAGCGACCCCGCGCGGGGTCACAGCGGCTTGCCAGACGACACCTGCCACCTTCCCAGCACGCGCACGGGCCCCAGCGACCCCGCGTGATGTCCCAGCGTCTCGCGAAATGACACCTGGCACCTTCCCAGCGGGACCACGGGCACCAGCGACCCAGTGACCCAGCGCGGGGTAACAGCGGCTCACCAAACGACACCTCACATCTTCCCAGCGTGCACACGGGCTGCGGCAACCCTGCGCGGTGTCCGAGCGGTTCGCCAAACGACACCTACCACCTTCCGAGCGCAAGCAGGGGCCCCAGCAACCCTGCGCGGGGTCCAAGCAGCTCGCCAAATGACACCTGCCACATTCCCAGCGCGTGCACAGGCGCCAGTGACCCTGCGCGGTGTCCCAGAGGATCGCCAAACGACACCTGGCACCTTCCCAGCGGGCGCAACGGAACCAGCGACCTAATGCACATGGTCACAGCGGCTCGCCAAACGACACCTGACATCTTCCCAGCGTGTACGGGCATCAGCGACCACATCGCTGGGTCCCAGCGGCTCGCCAAACAACCTGCCACCTGCCCAGCGCGCAAGCAGGCCCCGGGCCACCACGTGGGATCCCAGCTACAAACAACACCTGGCACCTTCCCAGCGGACGACAGGTGCCCCGGGACCAGCAGGTCCCGGCGGCTCGCCAAACGACACCAGCCACCTTCGTAGCGCGCACAGGCCCCAGCGACCCAGTGCGGGGTCCCAGCAGCTCGCCAAACAACACCTAGCACCTTCCCAGCGGACACACGTCCCCTGCGACCCCACGCGGGGTCCAAGGGGCTTTCCAAACGACACCTGCCACCTTCCTAGCACGCACAGGTCCCAGCGAACCAGCGCGGGGTCCCATCGGCTCGCCAAACGACACCTGGCACCTTCCCAGCGTCTGCACAGGCACCCGCGACCCCATGCGGGGTCCCAGCGGCACGTCAAACGAAACCTGGCACCTTCCCAGCGCGCGCAGGCCCCGGCGACCACACGTGGGATCCCAGCTGCTCGCCAAACGACACCTGGCACCTTCGTAGCGCACAGGCCCCAGCGACCCCGCGCGGGGTCCCAGCAGCTCACCAAAAGACACCTGGCACCTTCCCAGCACACGCACGGGCCCCAGCAACCCCACGCGGGGTCCCAGTGGCTCGCCAAATGACACCTGGCACCTTCCCAGCGAGAGCACGGGCCCCAGCGGCTCGCCAAACGACACCTGGCACCTTCCCAGTGCGCGCACAGGCACCCGCGAAGCCCACGCGGTGTCCCAGAAGTTCACCAAACGACACCTGGCACCTTCCCAGCACCTTCCTTTGGCTCCCACGTGGAGTCCAAGGGGCTTTCCAGACACCTGGCACCTTCCCAGAGCGCGCACAGGCCCCAGCGACCCCTGGGCGGGGTCCCAGCGACTTGCCAAACGACACCTGAACCCTTCCCAGCGCGTGCACGGACCCCATAGACCCCACACGGGGTCCCAGCGGCCTGCCAAACGACACCTGGCACCTTCCCAGCGAGCGAACGGGCCCCCAGCACGCACGGGCCCCAGCGACCCCGCGCAGGGTCCAATAGGGCCGCCAAACGAAACCTGGCACCTTCCCAGCAAGCGAACGGGCCCCAGCGGCTCGCCAAATGACAGCTGCCAACTTCCCAGCGCGCACGGGCCCCAGCAACACCACGCAGGGTCCAAGAGGCCCGCCAAACGAAACCTGGCACCTTCCCAGCAAGCGAACGGGCCCCAGCGACCCCGCGCAGAGTCCCAGCGGCTCACTAAATGACACCTGCCACCTTCCCAGCGTGCGTACGGGCCCTAGCAATCCTGCGCGGGGTCCTAGCGGCTCGCCAAACGACACTTGCGACTTTCAAAGCGCACTCACGGGCCCCAGAGACCCCGCGCCGCAACCCAGAGGCTCGCCAAACGATACCTACGACCTTCCCAGCGCACAGGCGGGCCTCTCACGACCCCCGCTGGGTCCAAGCGGTTGCCAAACGACATCTGGCACCTTCCCAGCGCACTCATGGACCCCAACAACCCCAGCGGGTCCCAGCAACTCGACAAACGACACCTGGCACCTTCACAGCGGGGATTACCCCCCAGCGACTTCGCACTGGGTCCCAGCGGCTCGCCAAATTAAACCTGGCACCTTCCCAAGACCACGGGCCCCAGCAATCCTGGCGCTGGGTCCCAGCTGCTCGCCAAACGACACCTGGCACCTTCCCAGCGGACATGCATCGGGCCCCAGAGACCCCACACCGGGTCCCAGAGGCTCGCCAAATGAGACCCAGGACATTCCCCAGCACACGACGGGCCACTGAGACCCCAGCTGGGTCCAAGGGGCTTGCCAAATGACATCTGGCACCTTCCCAGCTCGAGCACGGGCCCCAGCGACCCTGTCTGGGGTCCCAGCAGCTCGCCAAACGACACCTGGCACCTTCCAGCGCACATTGGCCCCCAGCAAACCAGCGCCAGGGTCCCAGCGCCCACCAAACGACACCTGGCACCTTCCCAGCCTGCGCACGGATCCCAGCGACCACAAGTGGGATCCCAGCTGCTCGCCAAACGACACCTGGCACCGCCCCAGCGGACGACGTGCCCCGGGCGACCCCACGCAGGGTCTAAGGGCTTGCCAAATGACACCTACCACCTTCCTAGCTTAAGAGACGGGCCCCAGCGACTCCCCGCGCTTAGTCCCAGCAGAATCGCAAAACGACACCTGCCACCTTCCCAGCGCACGCACGGGCCCCAGCGACCCCGAGCGGGGTCCCAGAGGCTCACCAAATGACAACTGGTACCTTCCCAGCGAGCACACAGGCCCCAAGGCGACCCAGCAAGGTGCCAGCGGCTCACCAAATGACACCTGCCACATTCCAAGCGCCAAGACGGGCCCCAGCGACCCTGAAATGGGATCCCAGCTGCCTCGTTTGCCAACACCTGGCAACTTCCCAGCATGCGCATGGGCCCCAGCGACCCCGCGCGGTGTCCAAGCGGTTCGCCAAACGACACCTGCCACCTTCCGAGCGCGAGCACGGGCCCCAGCAACCCTGCGCGGGGTCCAAGCAGCTCGCCAAATGACACCTGCCACATTCAAGCTGCATGGACCCCAGCGACTGCCGGGGTCCCAGCGGCTCGCCAAAGGACACCTGGCACCTTCCCAGCCTGTGCACTGGCACCAGCGGCATGCCAAACGACAACTGGCAACTTTCCAGCGCGCTCACAGGCCCCAGCAACCCCGCGCGGTGTCACAGCGGCTCGCCAAACGACACCTGGCACCTTCTCAGCGGTCACACGGGCCCCAGCGACCCCGCGCGGGGTCACAGCGGCTTGCCAGACGACACCTGCCACCTTCCCAGCACGCGCACGGGCCCCAGCGACCCCGCGTGATGTCCCAGCGTCTCGCGAAATGACACCTGGCACCTTCCCAGCGGGAGCACGGGCACCAGCGACCCAGTGACCCAGCGCGGGGTAACAGCGGCTCACCAAACGACACCTGACATCTTCCCAGCGTGCACACGGGCCGCGGCAACCCCGCGCGGGGGGCCCAGCGGCTCGCCAAACGACACCTGGCACCTTCCCAGCGCGCACAGGCCCCATCCACCATGCGCGGGATCCCAGAATCTCTCCGAATGACACGTGGTAACTTCCCAGCATGCGCACGGACCCCAGCGACCAAGTGCAGGGTCCCAGCGGCTCGCCAAAGGACACCTGGCACCTTCCCAGCCTGTGCACGGGCACCAGCGGCATGCCAAACGACAACTGGCAACTTTCCAGCGCGCTCACGGGCCCCAGCAACCCCGCGCAGTCTCACAGCGGCTTGCCAGACGACACCTGCCACCTTCCCAGCGGCGGGCACATAAGAACACAGAACGCAAACGGGCCCCTGTACCTTACCTGGCACCTTACCAGTGCACACACAGGCCCTAGCGGATAGCCAAATGACACCTGCCACCTTCCCAGCACGCGTGCGGGGTCCCAGAGGCTCACCAAACGACACCTGGCACCTACCCAGCACAGGCATAGGCCCCAGCGGCTCGCCAATCAACACCTGCCACCTTTCCAGCACGCGCACGGGCCCCAGCGACCCCGCGTGATGTCCCAGCGTCTCGCGAAATGACACCTGGCACCTTCCCAGCGGGCGCACGGGCACTAGCGACCCAGCGCATTGTCCCAGAGGATCGTCAAACGACACCTGGCACCTTCCAAGCGGGCGCACGGGAACCAGCGACCTCGCGCGGGGTCCCAGCGGCTCGCCAAAACTAACCTGCCACCTTCCCAGCGCGCGCAGGTCCCGGTGACCACACGTGAGATCCGAGCTACTCGCCAAACAACAACCTGGCACCTTCCCAGCGGACGCACGTGCCCCGGCGACCCAGCAGGTCCCGGCGGCTCGCCAAACGACACCTGCCACCTTCGTAGCGTGCACAGGCCCCAGCGACCCAGTGCGGGGTCCCAGCAGCTCGCCAAACAACACCTAGCACCTTCCCAGCAGACGCACGTCCCCCTCGCACCCACGCGGGGTCCAAGGGGCTTTCCAAACGACACCTGCCACCTTCCTAGCGCGCACAGGTCCCAGCGAACCAGCGCGGGGTCCCAGCGGCTCGCCAAACGACACCTGGCACCTTCCCAGTGTGCGCACAGGCACCCGCGACCCCATGCGGGGTCCCAGCGGCACGCCAAACGAAACCTGGCACCTTCCCAGCGCGCACAGGCCCCGGCGACCACACGTGGGATCCCAGCTGCTCGCCAAACGACACCTGGCACCTTCGTAGCGCACAGGCCCCAGCGACCCCGCGCGGGGTCCCAGCAGCTCACCAAAAGACACCTGGCACCTTCCCAGCACACGCACGGGCCCCAGCAACCCCACGCGGGGTCCCAGTGGCTCGCCAAATGACACCTGGCACCTTCCCAGCGAGAGCACGGGCCCCAGCGGCTCGCCAAACGACACCTGGCACCTTCCCAGTGCGCGCACAGGCACCCGCGAAGCCCACGCGGTGTCCCAGAAGTTCACCAAACGACACCTGGCACCTTCCCAGCGGGCGCACGCGACCCAGCGACCTCGCACGTGGTCACAGCGGCTCGCCAAACGACACCTGACATCTTCCCAGCGCGCACACGGGCATCAGCGACCCCACGCGGGGTCCCAGCGGCTCGCCAAAAGTAAACTGCCACCTTCCCAGCGCGCGCAGGTCCCGGCGACCACACGTGGGATCCCAGCTGCTCGCCAAACGACACCTGGCACCTTCCCAGCGGACGCACGTGCCCCGGCGACCCAGCAGGTCCCGGCGGCTCGCCAAACGACACCTGCCACCTTCGTAGCGCGCACAGGCCCCAGCGACCCCACGCGGGGTCCCAGCAGCTCGCCAAACGACACCCAGCACCATTCCAGCAGACGCACATCCCCTGCGACCCCATGAGGGGTCCAAGGGGCTTGCCAAACGACACCTGCCACCTTCCTAGCGCGCACAGGCCCCAGCGAACCAGTGCGGGGTCCCAGCGGCTCGCCAAACGACACCTGGCACCTTCCCAGCAAGCGCACAGGCACCCACGACGCCACGCGGTGTCCCAGCGGCTCGCCAAACGAAACCTGGCACCCTCCCAGCGTGCGCACGGGCCCCAGCGACCCTGCGCGGGGTCCCAGCGGCTCGCCAAACGACACCTAGCACCTTCTCAGCGGGCGCACGGGCCCCGCGACCCTGCACACAGGGTCCCAGGGGCTCGCCAAAACGACACCTGGCACCTTCAGAAGACAGGCTCCAGCGACCCTGCGCGGGGTCCCAGCGGCCTGCCAAACGACACCTGGCAGCGTCCTAGTGTGCGCACCATCACCAGCGACCCCGCGAGGGGTCCCACCGGCTCGCCAAATGACTCCTGACACCTTCCCAGCACGGGCACGGACCCCAGCGATTCCTGCGCGCGCACGGGCCCCAGCGACCCTGCGCTGGGCCCAAGCGGCTCACCAAACGACACCTTCCACCTTCCCAGTGCGAGCACGCGCCCAGCGACACCGCACGGGGTCCCAGAGGCTGGCCAAACGACACCTGGCACATGCCCAGTGAGCGCACAGGCCCCAGCGACCCCGCACGGGGTCCCAGCAGCTCACCAAAAGACACCTGGCACCTTCCCAGCACACGCACGGGCCCCAGCAACCAGACGCGGGGTCCCAGTGGCTCGCCAAATGACACCTGGCACCTTCCCAGCGAGAGCACGGGCCCCAGCGGCTCGCCAAACGACACCTGGCACCTTCCCAGTGCGCGCACAGGCACCCGCGAAGCCCACGCGGTGTCCCAGAAGTTCGCCAAACGACACCTGGCACCTTCCCAGCGGGCGCACGGGACCCAGCGACCTCGCACGTGGTCACAGCGGCTCGCCAAACGACACCTGACATCTTCCCAGAGCGCACACGGGCATCAGCGACCCCACGCGGGGTCCCAGCGGCTCGCCAAAAGTAACCTGCCACCATCCCAGCGCGCGCAGCTCCCGGCAACCACACGTGGGATCCCAGCTGCTCGCCAAACGACACCTGGCACCTTCCCAGCGGACGCACGTGCCCCGGCGACCCAGCAGGTACCAGCAGCTCGCCAAACAACACCTGCCACCTTCGTAGCGCACAGGCCCCGGCGACCCCGTGCGGGGTCCCAGCAGCTCGCCAAACGACACCCAGCACCTTTCCAGCGGACGCACGTCCCCTGCGACCCCACGCGGGGTCCAAGGGGCTTGCCAAACGACACCCGCCACTTTCCTAGCGCGCACAGGCCCCAGCGAACCCGCGCGGGGTCCCAGCGGCTCGCCAAACGAAACCTGGCACCCTCCCAGCGTGCGCAAGGGCCCCAGCAACCTCGCGCGGTGTCACAGAGGCTCATCAAACGACACCTGCCACCTTCCCAGCGCGCGCAGGCCCCGGCGACCACACGTGGGATCCCAGCTGCTCGCCAAACGACACCTGGCACCTTCGTAGCGCGCACAGGCCACAGCGACCCCGCGCGGGGTCCCAGAGGCACGCCAAACGACTCCTGACACCTTCCCAGCAGACGCACGTGCCCCGGTGACCCCACGCGGGGTCCAAGGGGCTTGCCAAGCGACACCTGCCAACTTCCTAGCGCGCACAGGCCCCAGCGACCCCTTCCCAGCGGCTCGCCAAATGACACCTGGCACCTTCCCAGTGCGCGCACAGGCACCCGCAACCCCACGCGGGGTCCCAGCGTCTCGCCAAACGAAACCTGGCACCCTCCCAGCGTGCGCACGGGCCCCAGCAACCCCGCGCGGTGTCACAGCAGCTCGCCAAACGACACCTGGCACCTTCCCAGTGTGGGCACAGGCACCCGCGAAGCCCACGCGGTGTCCCAGAAGTTCACCAAACGACACCTGGCACCTTCCCAGCGGGCGCCGGGACCCAGCGACCTCGACGCGGGTCACAGCGGCTCGCCAAACGACACCTGACATCTTCCCAGCACGCACATCGGCATCAGCGACCCCACGCGGGTCCCAGCGGCTCGCCAAAGTAAACTGCCACCTTCCCAGCGCCGCAGGTCCCGCAACCACATCGTGGGATCCCAGCTGCTCGCCAAATGACACCTGGCACCTTCCCAGCGGACGACAGTGCCCCGGGCGACCAGCAGGTCCCGCTCGCCAAACAACACCTGCCACCTTCGTAGTGCGCACAGGCCCCAGCGACCCCACGCGGGGTCCCAGCAGCTCGCCAAACAACACCTAGCACCTTCCCAGCGGACGCACGTCCCCCGCGACCCCACGCGGGGTCCAAGGGGCTTTCCAAACGACACCTGCCACCTTCCTAGCGCCACAGGCCCAAGCGAACCAGTGCGGGTCCCAGCGGCTCGCCAAACGACACCTGGCACCTTCCCAGCAAGCGCACAGGCACCCGCGACCCCACGCCGTGTCCCAGCGGTTTCGCCAAACGAAACCTGGCACCCTCCCAGCGCGCGCACGGGCCCCAGCAACCCAGCGCTGGCATCACAGCGGCTCGCCAAACGACACCTGGCACCTTCTCAGCGGGCGCACGGGCCCCGGCGACCCCGCACAGGGTCCCAGCGGCTCGCCAAACGACACCTGGCACCTTTCAGTGGCGCACAGGCCCCAGCGACCCTTCCGCTGGGTCCCAGCGACCTGCCAAACGACACCTGGCAGCGCCCTAGTGTCGCCATCACCAGCGACCCCCACGGGGGTCCCAGCGGCTCGCCAAATGACTCCTGACACCTTCCCAGCACGGGCACGGGACCCCAGCGATTCCTCACGACACGGGCCCCCAGCGACCCCTGCGCTGGGCCCAAGCGGCTCACCAAACGACACCTTCCACCTTCCCAGTGCGACCCACGCGCCCAGCGACACCGCACGGGGTCCCAGAGGCTGGCCAAACGACACCTGGCACATGCCCAGTGAGCGCACAGGCCCCAGCGACCCCGCACGGGGTCCCAGCAGCTCACCAAAAGACACCTGGCACCTTCCCAGCACACGCACGGGCCCCAGCAACCAGACGGGGTCCCAGTGGCTCGCCAAATGACACCTGGCACCTTCCCAGCGAGCACAGCGGCCCCAGCGGCTCGCCAAACGACACCTGGCACCTTCCCCAGTGCGCGCACACCCGCGCCGCGGTGTCCCAGAAGTTCGCCAAACGACACCTGGCACCTTCCCAGTGGGCGCCACGGGACCCAGCGACCTCGACGTGGTCACAGCGGCTCGCCAAACGACACCTGGCACCTTCCCAGTGCGGCCAGGCACCCGCGAAGCCCACGCGGTGTCCCAGAAGTTCGCCAAACGACACCTGGCACCTTCCCAGCGGGCGCACGGGACCCAGCGACCTCGCACGTGGTCACAGCGGCTCGCCAAACGACACCTGACATCTTCCCAGAGCGCACACGGGCATCAGCGACCCCACGCGGGGTCCCAGCGGCTCGCCAAAAGTAACCTGCCACCATCCCAGCGCGCGCAGGTCCCGGCTACCACACGTGGGATCCCAGCTGCTCACCAAACGACACCTGGCACCTACCCAGCGGACGCACGTGCCCCGGCGACCCAGCAGGTCCCGGCGGCTCACCAAACGACACCTGCCACCTTCCCAGGCAAGCACAGGCCCCAGCGACCCCACGGGGGTCCCAGCAGCTCGCCAAATGACACCCAGCACCATTCCAGCAGACGACATCCCCTGCGACCCCATGGGGTCCAAGGGGCTTGCCAAACGACACCTGCCACCTTCCTAGCGCGCACAGGCCCCAGCGAACCAGTGCGGGGTCCCAGCGGCTCGCCAAACGACACCTGGCACCTTCCCAGCAAGCGCACAGGCACCCACGACGCCACGCGGTGTCCCAGCGGCTCGCCAAACGAAACCTGGCACCTCCCAGCGTCGCAAGACGGGCCCCAGCGACCCTGCGGCGGGGTCCCAGCGGCCTGCCAAACGACACCTGGCAGCCCCTAGTGTGCGCACCGTCACCAGCGACCCCGCGGGGTCCCACCGGCTCGCCAAATGACTCCTGACACCTTCCCAGCGTGGGCACGGGACCCCAGCGACCCTCCCAGCACGGGCCCCAGCGACACCTGCGCTGGGCCCAAGCGGCTCACCAAACGACACCTTCCACCTTCCCAGTGCGAGCACGCGCCCAGCGACACCAGGCCGCGGGGTCCCAGAGGCTGGCCAAACGACACCTGGCACATGCCCAGCCACGACAGACACCAGCGACCCCTCACGGGGTCCCAGCAGCTCACCAAAGACACCTGGCACCTTCCCAGCACACGCACGGGCCCCAGCAACCCCACGCGGGGTCCCAGTGGCTCGCCAAATGACACCTGGCACCTTCCCAGCGAGAGCACAGGCCCCAGCGGCTCGTCAAACGACACCTGGCTCCTTCCCAGTGCGCACACAGGCACCCGCGAAGCCCACGCGGTGTCCCAGAAGTTCGCCAAACGACACCTGGCACCTTCCCAGTGGGCGCACGGGACCCAGCGACCTCGCACGTGGTCACAGCGGCTCGCCAAACGACACCTGACATCTTCCCAGAGCGCACACGGGCATCAGCGACCCCACGCGGGGTCCCAGCGGCTCGCCAAAAGTAACCTGCCACCATCCCAGCGCGCAGCCCGGCAACCACACGTGGGATCCCAGCTGCTCGCCAAACGACACCTGGCACCTTCCCAGCGGACGCACGTGCCCCGGCGACCCAGCAGGTACCAGCAGCTCGCCAAACAACACCTGCCACCTTCGTGGCGCACAGGCCCCAGCGACCCCGCAACGGGTCCCAGCAGCTCGCCAAACAACACCCAGCACCTTTCCAGCGGACGACACGTCCCCTCAAACCCCCACGCGGGGTCCAAGGGCTTGCCAAACGACACCCGCCACCACGAGACAGGGGGTCCCAGCGAACCACCTGCGCGGGTCCCAGCCCGCACGCTCGCCAAACGAAACCTGGCACCCTCCCAGCGTGCGCAAGGGCCCCAGCAACCTCGCGGTGTCACAGAGGCTCATCAAACGACACCTGCCACCTTCCCAGCGGGCGCAGGGCCCCGGCGACCACCATCGCGGGATCCCAGCTGCTCGCCAAACGACACCTGGCACCTTCATAGTAAGCGCCAAAGGCCACAGCGACCATCTGCTGGGTCCCAGAGGCACGCCAAACGACTCCTGACACCTTCCCAGCAGACGCGGACGTGCCCTGCGGTGACCCACGGGGGTCCAAGGGGCTTCTGCTCAAGCGACACCTTCCAACTTCCCTAGCGCCAAGACAGGCCCCAGCGACTGTGCTGGGTCCCAGCGGCTCGCCAAATGACACCTGGCACCTTCCCAGTGCGCCGCACAGGCACCAGCACCCCACGCACGGTCCCAGCGCTCGCCAAACGAAACCTGGCACCCTCCAGGCGGCGATTTAACCCAGCAACCCAGCGGTGTCACAGCAGCTCGCCAAAACGACACCTGGCACCTTCCCAGTGTGGGCACAGGCACCCGCGAAGCCCACGCGGTGTCCCAGAAGTTCACCAAACGACACCTGGCACCTTCCCAGCGGGCGCAAGGGACCCAGCGACCTCGCAAGCGGGTCACAGCGGCTCGCCAAACGACACCTGACATCTTCCCAGCGCGCACACGGGCATCAGCGACCCCACGCGGGGTCCCAGCGGCTCGCCAAAAGTAAACTGCCACCTTCCCAGCGCGCGCAGGTCCCGGCAACCACACGTGGGATCCCAGCTGCTCGCCAAATGACACCTGGCACCTTCCCAGCGGACGCATGTGCCCCGGCGACCCAGCAGGTCCCGGCGGCTCGCCAAACAACACCTGCCACCTTCAGTAGCGCCGCGACAGGCCCCAGCGTACCCACGCGGGGTCCCAGCAGCTCGCCAAACAACACCTAGCACCTTCCCAGCGGACGCACGTCCCCCGCGACCCCACGCGGGGTCCAAGGGGCTTTCCAAACGACACCTGCCACCTTCCTAGCGCGCACAGGCCCCAGCGAACCAGTGCGGGGTCCCAGCGGCTCGCCAAACGACACCTGGCACCTTCCTAGCGCACAGGCACCCGCGACCCCACGCGGTGTCCCAGCGGCTCGCCAAACGAAACCTGGCACCCTCCCAGCGTGCGCACGGGCCCCAGCAACCCAGCGCGGTATCACAGCGGCTCGCCAAACGACACCTGGCACCTTCTCAGCGGGCGCACGGGCCCCGGCGACCCCGCACAGGGTCCCAGCGGCTCGCCAAACGACACCTGGCACCTTCGTAGCGCACAGGCCCCAGCGACCCTGCGCGGGGTCCCAGCGGCCTGCCAAACGACACCTGGCAGCGTCCTAGTGTGCGCACCATCACCAGCGACCCCGCGAGGGGTCCCAGCGGCTCGCCAAATGACTCCTGACACCTTCCCAGCACGGGCACGGACCCCAGCGATTCCTGCGCGTGCACGGGCCCCAGCGACCCTGCGCTGGGCCCAAGCGGCTCACCAAACGACACCTTCCACCTTCCCAGTGCGAGCACGCGCCCAGCGACACCGCACGGGGTCCCAGAGGCTGGCCAAACGACACCTGGCACATGCCCAGCGCGCGCACAGGCCCCAGCGACCTCGCACGGGGTCCCAGCAGCTCACCAAAAGACACCTGGCACCTTCCCAGCACACGCACGGGCCCCAGCAACCCCACGCGGGGTCCCAGTGGCTCGCCAAATGACACCTGGCACCTTCCCAGCGAGAGCACGGGCCCCAGCGGCTCGCCAAACGACAACTGGCACCTTCCCAGTGCGCGACAGGCACCCGCAAGCCCACGCTGTGTCCCAGAAGTTCGCCAAACGACACCTGGCACCTTCCCAGTGGGCGCACGGGACCCAGCGACCCGCACGGGGTCACAGCGGCTCGCCAAACGACACCTGGCACCTTCCCAGTGCGCACAGGCACCCGCGAAGCCCACGCGGTGTCCCAGAAGTTCGCCAAACGACACCTGGCACCTTCCCAGCGGGCGATGGACCCAGCGACCTCAAGACGGGTCACAGCGGCTCGCATAACGACACCTGACATCTTCCCAGAGCGCACGGGCATCAGCGACCCCACGCGGGGTCCCAGCGGCTCGCCAAAAGCAACCTGCCACCATCCCAGCGGACGACGCACACTTGGACCCAGCAGGTACCAGCAGGGTCCCAACAACACCTGCCACCTTCCCAGCAACGCCAGGGCCCCAGCGACCCCACGCGGGTCCCAGCAGCCAATGGCGACACCTAGCACCTTCCAGCGGACGACCCGCCCCTGCGACCCCACGCAGGGTCCAAGGGGCCTGCCAAATGACACCTGCCACTTTCCTAGCGCAAGACAGGCCCCAGCGAACCCGCGGGGTCCCAGCGACTTCGCCAAACGAAACCTGGCACCCTCCCAGCGGCGGGTCAGGGCCCCAGCAACCTCGCGCTGTCACAGCAGCTCATGAAACGACACCTGCCACCTTCCCAGCGCAGGCCCCGGCGACTCACATCGTGGGATCCCAGCTGCTCGCCAAACGACACCTGGCACCTTCATAGCGCGCACAGTCCACAGCGACCCCGCGAGGGGTCCAAGCGGCACGCCAAACGACTCCTGACACCTTCCCAGCGGACGCACGTGCCCCGGTGACCCCACGCGGGGTCCAAGGGGCTTGCCAAGCGACACCTGCCACCTTCCTAGCGCGCACAGGCCCCAGCGACCCCGCGCGGGGTCCCAGTGGCTCGCCAAACGACACCTGGCACCTTCCCAGCATGCGCACGGGCCCCAGCAACCCCGCGCGGTGTCACAGCAGCTCGCCAAACGACACCTGCCACCTTCCCAGCGCACGAATGGGCCCCAGCGCACCCGTGCGGGGTCCCAGAAGCTCAACAAACGACACCTGCCACCTTCCGAGTCTTGGCCACGGCCCACAGCGATCCCACGTGGGGTCCCAGCTTCTCGCCAAACAACACCTGCCACCTTCCCAGCGCACACACGGGCCCCAGCGACACCGTGCTGGGTCCCAGCGGCTCGCCAAAGGACACCTGCCACCTTCGTAGCACGACAGGCCCCAGCAACCCCAGTCAATTCTCAGCAGCTCGCCAAACAACATCTAGCAGCTTCCAGCGGGATGCATCGGCCCGCGACCCCACGCGGGGTCCAAGGGGCTTTCCAAACGACACCTGCCACCTTCCTAGCGCGCACAGGCCCCAGCGAACCAGTGCGGGGTCCCAGCAGCTCGCCAAACGCAGCCTGGCACCCTCCCAGCGTGCGCACGGGCCCCAGCAACCCCGCGCGGTATCACAGCGGCTCGCCAAACGACACCTGGCACCTTCCCAGCGGGAGCACAGGCCCCAGCGACCCCGCGCAGGGTCCCAGCGGCTCGCCAAACGAAACCTGGCACCTTCCCAGCGTGCGCACAGGCACCCGCGACCCCATGCGGGGTCCCAGCGGCTCGCCAAACGACACCTGCCACCTTCCGAGTGCGCGCACGGCCCACAGCGATCCCATGTGGGGTCCCAGCTTCTCGCCAAACAACACCTGCCACCTTCCCAGCGCGCACACACGGGCCCCAGCGACACCGTGCTGGGTCCCAGTGGCTCGCCAAAGGACACCTGCCACCTTCGTAGTACGCACAGGCCCCAGCAACCCCGTGCGGGGTCTCAGCAGCTCGCCAAACGAAACCTGGCACCTTCCCAGCGCGTGCAGGCCCCGGCGACCACACGTGGGATCCCATCTGCTCGCCAAACGACACCTGGCACCTTCGTGAAAGACAGGCCCCAGCGACCAGCGGGGTCCCAGCGGCCTGCCAAACTACACCTGGCAGCGTCCTAGTGTGCGCACCGTCACCAGCGACCCCGCGCTGGGCCCAAGCGGCTCACCAAACGACACCTTCCACCTTCCCAGTGCGAGCACGCGCCCAGCGACACCGCACGGGGTCCCAGAGGCTGGCCAAACGACACCTGGCACATGCCCAGCGCGCGCACAGGCCCCAGCGAACCAGTGCGGGGTCCCAGCGGCTCGCCAAACGCAGCCTGGCACCCTCCCAGCGTGCGCACGGGCCCCAGCAACCCCGCGCGGTATCACAGCGGCTCGCCAAACGACACCTGGCACCTTCCCAGCGGGAGCACAGGCCCCAGCGACCCCGCGCAGGGTCCCAGTGGCTCGCCAAACGAAACCTGGCACCTTCCCAGCGTGCGCACAGGCACCCGCGACCCCATGCGGGGTCCCAGCGGCTCGCCAAACGAAACCTGGCACCTTCCCAGCGGACGCATGTGCCCCGGCGACCCAGCAGGTCCCGGCGGCTCGCCAAACAACACCTGCCACCTTAGCGCGACAGGGCCCCAGCGACCCCACGCGGGGTCCCAGCAGCTCGCCAAACAACACCTAGCACCTTCCCAGCGGAGCCCATGCCCCCGCGACCCCACGCGGGGTCCAAGGGGCTTTCCAAACGACACCTGGCACCTTCAGGCGCACAGGCCCCAGCGACCTCGCCGGGATCCCAGCAGCCTGCCAAACGACACCTGGCAGCATCCTAGTGTGCGCACCGTCACCAGCGACCCCGCGAGGGGTCCCACCGGCTCGCCAAATGACTCCTGACACCTTCCCAGCATGGGCACGGACCCCAGCGATTCCTGCCACCCATTACAAGCCGGGCCCCAGCGACCCCCGCGCTGGGCCCAAGCGCTCACCAAACGACACCTTCCACCTTCCCAGTGCGAGCACGCGCCCAGCGACACAACACGGGGTCCCAGAGGCTGGCCAAACGACACCTGGCACATGCCCAGCTGCACAGGCCCAGGCCCCAGCGACCAAGACGGGGTCCCAGCAGCTCACCAAAAGACACCTGGCACCTTCCCAGCACACGCACGGGCCCCAGCAACCCCACGCGGGGTCCCAGTGGCTCGCCAAATGACACCTGGCACCTTCCCAGCGAGCACGGCCCCAGCGGCTCGCCAAACGACAACTGGCACCTTCCCAGTGCGCGCACAGGCACCAGCGAGCCCACGCTGTCCCAGAAGTTCGCCAAACGACACCTGGCACCTTCCCAGTGGGCACACGGGACCCAGCGACCTCGCACGTGGTCACAGCGGCTCGCCAAACGACACCTGACATCTTCCCAGCGCGCACACAGGCATCAGCGACCCCACGCGGGGTCCCAGCGGTTCGGCAAAAGTAAACTGCCACCTTCCCAGCGCGCGCAGGTCCCGGCGACCACACGTGGGATCCCAGCTGCTCGCCAAACGACACCTGGCACCTTCCCAGCGGACACATGTGCCCCAGCGACCCAGCAGGTACCGGCAGCTCGCCAAACAACACCTGCCACCTTCAGTGGCGCACAGGCCCCAGCGACCCCGTGCGGGGTCCCAGCAGCTCGCCAAACGACACCCAGCACCTTTCCAGCGGACGCACGTCCCCCGCAACCCCACGCGGGGTCCAAGGGGCTTGCCAAACGACACCTGCCACTTTCCTAGCGCGCACAGGCCCTAGCGAACCCGCGCGGGGTCCCAGCGGCTCGCCAAACGACACCTGGCACCTTCTCAGCGGCGCACAGACCAGCTACCAGGCACCGCGAGCCCACGCGGTGTCCCAGCGGCTCGCCAAACGAAACCTGGCACCCTCTCAGCGTGCGCAAGGGCCCCAGCAACCCGCGATTGGAACCGCCCAGCGAACCAGTGCGGGGTCCCAGCAGCTCGCCAAACGCAGCCTGGCACCCTCCCAGCGTGGCGACGGGCCCCAGCAACCCCGCGCGGTATCACAGCGGCTCTGGCAAACGACACCTGGCACCTTCCCAGCGGGAGCACAGGCCCCAGCGACCCCGCGCAGGGTCCCAGCGGCTCGCCAAACGAAACCTGGCACCTTCCCAGCGTCGCGAGGGCACCCGCGACTATGCGGGGTCCCAGCGGCTCGCCAAACGACACCTGCCACCTTCCGAGTGCGCGCACGGCCCACAGCGATCCCACGTGGGGTCCCAGCTTCTCGCCAAACAACACTTGAAACCTTCCCAGCGCACACACGGGCCCCAGCGACACCGTGCTGGGTCCCAGTGGCTCGCCAAAGGACACCTGCCACCTTCGTAGTACGCACAGGCCCCAGCAACCCCGTGCGGGGTCTCAGCAGCTCGCCAAACAACATCTAGCAGCTTTCCAGCGGATGCACGTCCCCCGCGACCCCACGCGGGGTCCAAGGGGCTTTCCAAACGACACCTGCCACCTTCCGAGCGCGCACAGGCCCCAGCGAACCAGTGCGGGGTCCCAGCGGCTCGCCAAACGACACCTGGCACCTTCCCAGCAAGAAAACAGGCCCCAGCTACCCCGCGGTATCACAGCGGCTCGCCAAACGACACCTGGCACCTTCCTAGCAGGAGCACGGGCCCCGGCGACCCCGCGCAGGGTCCCAGCGGCTCGCCAAACGAAACCTGGCACCTTCCCAGCGCGCGCAGGCCCCGGCGACCACACGTGGGATCCCATCTGCTCGCCAAAAGACACCTGGCACCTTCGTAGCGCACAGGCCCCAGCGGCCTGCCAAACTACACCTGGCAGCATCCTAGTGTGCGCACCGTCACCAGCGACCCCGCGCTGGGCCCAAGCGGCTCACCAAACGACACCTTCCACCTTCCCAGTGCGGCACGCCCAGCTACACCGCACGGGGTCCCAGAGGCTGGCCAAACGACACCTGGCACATGCCCAGCGCGCGCACAGGCCCCAGCGAACCAGTGCGGGTCCCAGCCCATCGCCAAACGCAGCCTGGCACCTCCCAGCGGCGACGGGCCCCAAGCAACCCCTGGCAGGTATCACAGCCTGCTCGCCAAACGACACCTGGCACCTTCCCAGCGGGAGCACAGGCCCCAGCGACCGCCAGAGGGTCCCAGTGGCTCGCCAAACGAAACCTGGCACCTTCCCAGCGTGCGCACAGGCACCCGCGACCCCATGCGGGGTCCCAGCGGCTCGCCAAACGAAACCTGGCACCTTCCCAGCGGACGCATGTGCCCCGGCGACCCAGCAGGTCCCGGCGGCTCGCCAAACAACACCTGCCACCTTCCCAGCGGACGCATGTGCCCCGGCGACCCAGCAGGTCCCGGCGGCTCGCCAAACAACACCACCTGCCACCTTCATTGGCGCCAAGACAGGCTAAGCGACCCCACGCGGGGTCCCAGCAGCTCGCCAAACAACACCTAGCACCTTCCCAGCGGACGACGTCCCCGCGACCCTAACACGCCGGGTCCAAGGGCTTTCAAACGACACCTGGCACCAGAGCGCCAGGCCCCCAGCGACCCCGCGCGGGATCCCAGCGGCCTGCCAAACGACACCTGGCAGCGTCCTAGTGTGCGCACACCAGCGACCCCGCCAGGGGTCCCACCGCTCGCTAAATGACTCCTGACACCTTCCCAGCACGGGCACGGACCCCAGCGATTCCTGCAAGACGGGCCCCAGCGACCCTGCTGCGCTGGGCCCAAGCGCTCACCAAACGACACCTTCCACCTTCCCAGTGCGAGCAGCCGCCCAGCGACACGCACGGGGTCCCAGAGGCTGGCCAAGCGACTCCTGGCATGCCAAGCCGCAAGACAGGCCCCAGCGACCTCGCACGGGGTCCCAGCAGCTCACCAAAAGACACCTGGCACCTTCCCAGCACACGCATTTGGGCCCCAGCAACCCCACGGGGTCCCAGTGGCTCGCCAAATGACACCTGGCACCTTCCCAGCGAGAGCACGGCCCCAGCGGCTCGCCAAACGACAACTGGCACCTTCCCAGTGCGCGCACAGGCACCCGCGAAGCCCACGCGGTGTCCCAGAAGTTCGCCAAACGACACCTGGCACCTTCCCAGTGGGCGCACGGGACCCAGCGACCTCGCACGTGGTCTCAGCGGCTCGCCAATCGACACCTGACATCTTCCCAGCGCGCACACAGGCATCAGCGACCCCACGCGGGGTCCCAGCGGTTCGGCAAAAGTAAACTGCCACCTTCCCAGCGCGCGCAGGTCCCGGCGACCACACGTGGGATCCCAGCTGCTCGCCAAACGACACCTGGCACCTTCCCAGCGGACACATGTGCCCCAGCGACCCAGCAGGTCCCGGCGGCTCGCCAAACAACACCTGCCACCTTCGTAGCGCGCACAGGCCCCAGCGACCCCACGCGGGGTCCCAGCAGCTCGCCAAACAACACCTAGCACCTTCCCAGCGGACGCACGTCCCCCGCGACCCCACGCGGGGTCCAAGGGGCTTTCCAAACGACACCTGGCACCTTCGTAGCGCACAGGCCCCAGCGACCCCGCGCGGGATCCCAGCGGCCTGCCAAACGACACCTGGCAGCGTCCTAGTGTGCGCACCGTCACCAGCGACCCCGCGAGGGGTCCCACCGGCTCGCCAAATGACTCCTGACACCTTCCCAGCACGGGCACGGACCCCAGCGATTCCTGCGCGCGCACGGGCCCCAGCGACCCTGCGCTGGGCCCAAGCGGCTCACCAAACGACACCTTCCACCTTCCCAGTGCGAGCACGCGCCCAGCGACACCGCCTCGGGTCCCAGAGGCTGGGCCCAAACGACACCTGGCACATGCCCAGCGCGCGCACAGGCCCCAGCGACCTCGCACGGGGTCCCAGCAGCTCACCAAAAGACACCTGGCACCTTCCCAGCACACGCACGGGCCCCAGCAACCCCACGCGGGGTCCCAGTGGCTCGCCAAATGACACCTGGCACCTTCCCAGCGAGAGCACGGGCCCCAGCGGCTCGCCAAACGACAACTGGCACCTTCCCAGTGCGCGCACAGGCACCCGCGAAGCCCACGCGGGGTCCCAGCAGCTCGCCAAACAACACCCAGCACCTTTCCAGCGGACGCACGTCCCCCGCGACCCCACGCGGGGTCCCAGCGGCTCGCCAAACGACACCTGGCACCTTCTCAGCGAGCGCACAGGCACCCGCGAGCCCACGCGGTGTCCCAGCGGCTCGCCAAACGAAACCTGGCACCCTCTCAGCGTGCGCAAGGGCCCCAGCAACCCCGCGTGGTGTCACAGCGGCTCGCCAAACGACACCTGGCACCTTCACAGCGGGCGCACGGGCCCCGGCAACCCCGCACAGGGTCCCAGCGGCTCGCCAAACGACACCTGGCACCTTCCTAGCGCACAGGCACCACACCCCATCAGAGTCCCAGCGGCTCGCCAAACGAACCTGGCACCCTCCCGGCGAGCGCACGGGCCCCAGCAACCCCTGCCAGGTGTCACAGGAGCTCATCAAGCGACACCTGCCACCTTCCCAGGCCAGGGCCCCCCGACCACCGCATTGGGATCCCAGCTGCCGTAAATGACACCCTGGCACCTTCGTGGCCAAGACAGGCCACAGCGACCCCGGCCGAAGGTCCCAGCGACACGTAAACGACTCTGACACCTTCCCCGCGGACCCCATGCGTTGCCCAGTGACCCCATTCCTAGCGGGGGTCCAACCCCGGGGGTTGCCAAAAGACACCTGCCACCTTCCCAGTGCGCACAGGCACCGCGACCCCCGCGTGGGGTCCCAGCGTCAAACGAAACCTGGCACCCTCCCAGCGTCGCGCACGGGCCCCAGCAACCCCGCGCGGTGTCACAGCAGCTCGCCAAACGACACCTGCCATCTTCCCAGCGGACGATCCCCCCCCTCGCGAACCGTGGGGTCCCAGCGGCTCGCCAAAGGGCATCTGGCACCTTACCAGTGCACTCACAGGCCCCAGTGACCCCCCGTGGGGTCTCAGCAGCTCACCAAACGACACCTGCCACCTTTCCAGCGCACGCACGTGCCTCAGCGACCCCGCGTAGGTTCCCAGCGGCTTACCAAACGACACCTGCCACGTTCCCAGCGCGTGCATGGCCTCAGCGCACCCGTGCGGGGTCCCAGAAGCTCAACAAACGACACCTGCCACCTTCCGAGTGCGAGCACGGCCCACAGCGATCCCACGTGGGGTCCCAGCTTCTCGCCAAACAACACCTGCCACCTTCCCAGCGCACACACGGGACCAAGCGACCCCGTGCTGGGTCCCAGCGGCTCGCCAAAGGACACCTGCCACCTTCCTAGCACGCGCTCTGGACCCAGCAACCCCGCGCGGGGTCCCAGGGCCTCGCCAAACGACACCTGCCACCATCCCAGCGCGCGCACGGGCCACAGCCACACCGTGTGGGGTCCCAGCGGCTTGCCAACGACACCTGCCACCTTCCCAGTGCACGCACGAGCCCCAGCGGCTCTCCAAATGACACCTGGCACCTTCCCAGTGCGCACGGGCACCCGTGACCCCGCGCGGGGTCCCAGAATCTCGCCAAACGACACCTGCCACCTTCCCAGCGCGCAAACGGGCGGGGTCCCAGCGGCTCGCCAAAGGACACCTGGCACTTTACCACTGCACGCACAGGCCCCATCGGCTCGCCAAATGACACCTGCCACCTTCGCAGCGTGCGCACGGGCCCCAGCGACCCCGCGCTTGGTCCCAACGGCTCGCCAAGCGACACTTGCCACCTTCCCAGCGCGCACAAGGGCCTCAGCGACTCCGCGCAGGTTCCCAGCGGCTTACCAAAGGACACCTGCCATCATCTTGTTGGCCTTTTTAATAGCTTCCCCACATTGTCTCGATGAAGACATTTCTGAGTCAACATAAACTCCTAGGTCTTTTTCATAGATTGCTTCTTCAATTTCAAGTTATCTCCCATATGATATTTGTAATGCACATTTTTATTGCCTGCGTGCAGTACTTTACACTTTTATCTATTAAATGTCATTTGCCATGTGTCTGCCCAGTTCTGAATGCTGTCTAGATCATTTTGAATGACCTTTGCTGCTGCAACAGTGTTTGCCACTCCTCCTATTTTTGTGTTGTCTGCAAATTTAACAAGTTTCCTTACTATAGCAGAATCTAAATCATTAATGTAGATTAGGAATAGCAGAGGACCTAACACTGATCCCTGTGGTACACCACTGGTTACCTCACTCCATTTTGAGGTTTCTCCTCTAATCAGTACTTTCTGTTTTCTACATGTTAACCACTCCCTAATCCATGTGCATGCATTTCCTTGAATCCCTACTGCGTTCATTTGAGAATTAATCTTTTATGCGGGACTTTGTCAAAAGCTTTCTGGAAATCTAAATAAACCATGTTGTATGCTTTGCAATTATCCATTGTCGATGTTGCATCCTCAAAAAAATCAAGCAGGTTAGTTAGACACGATCTCCCTTTCCTAAAACCATGCTGACTGTCTACCAGGATATTGTTACCATATAGGTAATTTTCCATTTTGGATCTTATTATAGTTTCCATAAGTTTACATATAATAGAAGGTTTGTAAATAACTTCTTTAATTTCTTTGAGTACTATTGGGAGGATCTCATCTGGCCCAGGGGATTTGTTTACTTTAAGAGCTCCAAGTCCCTTTAACACTTCTGCCTCTGTTATGCTAAAGTTATTAAAAACTGGATAGGAACAGGTCAACATGTGGGGCATGTTGTCTGTGTCCTCCATTGTAAAAACCTGTGAAAAGTAATCATTTAATAGATTTGCTATTTTCTTTTCTTCATCTATGATTTTGCCATTTGTGTGTCTTAGACATTTAACCTCCTCTTTGAATGTTTTCTTGCTGTTAGAAGATTGGAAAAAAATTTTGGAGTTGTGTGACAGGATGGCTCGCAGTGGTGAGGTGTGGTGACGTCACGGACCAGGAAGTAACTGAAACCAAAACAATGGATGGGCGGGTGAAGCTGAATGCAACTGCATTCAGCGTATTTAATAAATAAACAAACAAAAGATTTAAACAAAACAGAAAACAGAAACCAAAGGGCACGAGGGCCAAACAAATAAACAGACAAACAAGTAAGTGTCGTGCTGGCTAATCCAGCATGTTTTAGCAATTGTATTGTCTCCTTGCTCTCTCCTCTCTCCGCTCTCCGTACTCTCCTCTGTACACTCAACCCCGCAGCACGGGCAGCTGCAGGTTCTTATACTCTGGCCGAGGGGTTAACTAGTTGTTAATTATCTTATTACCCCTCGGCCACAGTCTGCACGCATTTGGTAAGGATGCATGACTGTCAGCTAGTTAAATCAATAGCTGATCAGTCATGCATCCTCACGGGGTTTTTAAATATAAGTAATAAAAGACGCGGCGCTTTTACCCGCGCCGCAAACAAAAATACAAATAATAATACATAGGGGCGGGACACTCCGCCACAAATTGGTTTTAGCCCCCTTAGCAATGTTGATTTCTATCTCTCTCTTGGCCTTTCTAACTTCCTTTTAGACTTGCGTTTGCAGTTCCAAGTACTCTTTCTGTGTACTTTGTTTTTGGTCCTTTTTAAACGCTCTGTAAAGTGCCTTTTTTCGCTGAATATTTTTTTTGATTGATCTATTAAACCATTTTGGCCATTTTATTTCAGATTTAGATTTGTCTACTTTTGGGATGTAATTGTTTTGCGCCTCTAGTACTACATTTTTTAGAAACAGCCATAATTTTTCTGTGGATGTTTTCTCTATTTTACTCCAATCTACTTCTGTTAGTCTCTGTTTCATACCTTCAAATTTCTAAAATTGTAAACCTTAGCTTTAGTCATTACTTTTTGGGTTTTAAAAATCACTTCAAATGAGATCATGTTGTGGTCTGAGTTTGCCAATGGCTGACCTCTGTTTTAGTTATTCTGTCTTTGTTATTTGAAAAGACTAAATCAAGGCATGCCTCCCCTCTAGTCGGTGCCTTGACAAATTGCGTTAGGAAGCAGTCATTTGTTATTTCCACCATTTCAATTTCGTCCATCGTGCTCCCCACCGGGTTCTCCCATTTTAATACGGGGAAGTTGAAATCCCCCATTAGTATGGCTTCTCCTTTTCTACACGCATTTCTAATGTCATTGTATAACAGATTATTTTGCTCAGCGTTTGAATTTGGCGGTCTATAGCATGCTCCTATTATTATGCCCTTTGAATTTTTGTCCATTATTCTGACCCATATTGATTCTGCATTGTTTTCTTTGTCCTGATTTAACACCTGGGCTTCAAGACTATTTCTTATGTATAGCTCTACCCCTCCGTCTCTTCTGTCCTGCCTGTCTTTCCTATACAGTGTGTACCCACTAATATTATATTCCTCTCCATCACTCTCAGACAACCAAGTTTCTGTAACACCTATCACATCATAGTTACTGGTTAGTGCAGTACCTTCAAGTTCTAACATTTAGTTTCTGAGACTTCTAGCATTTAGATAAATACATTTAATGGATGTCTTACCTGAGTTGTTGCTCTTGTTTTGATGTGGTCTCCCTTCTGTTTTTTTGTTTTCTCCCCCTTCCTTTCTAGTTTAAATGCTTCTGGACCTCCTCAAGGATCCTTTCTCCAAGTAGATTGGTTCCCTTTTTGTTTAAGTGCAGTCCGTCCCGCCTATATAGATAGTCCTTGTTGTAGAATGTGCTCCAATGTTCAAGAAAGGTGAAGCCTTCCTGTATGCACCACGATTTCAGCCATGCATCTTGATTTTGTATTTCCAGCTGTCCATATGGGCCTTTGCAAGGTGCCGGCAGTATCCCAGAAAATACCACAGTTTTGGTCTTGTCTTTTAATTTCCTTCCTCACTCTCTGAATTTGTTTTGCAGGGATCTTGGTCTGTCTCTTCCAATGTTGTTTGTATCAATGTGGATGACCACTACCGGGTCGTCTCCTGTTCGTTCTAGGAGCCTGTCCACGTTCTCAGTGATGTGCTTGACAGAGGCTCCTGGAAGGCAGCACACTGTTGTAGTAAGGGGGTCCAAACTGCAAACTGAACTTGCTGTGTTTCTCAATATGGAGTCCCCAACAATCATGACCTCCCTTCTTTTTGCTGCCTGGTCAGCACTGTTTATAGGATCCTGGATGTTGTTCCTTTCATTCTCTTGATGGTGGTTTTGATCATCAACATTTTGAAATAAATAAAATCCCACGTGAGGGAATAACAAAAAGCAAAAAAATAAATAAAATGCATTCCCAAAGCTGTGATGAAGCCCGTTGTCTTCGCAACCTCATGCTTTTAATAATAATAATAATAATAATAATAATAATAATAATAATAATAATAATAATACAATACAATTCAAAGCACTTTACATACAGAAAAAAATACAAAAATACAATAATAAACAGTAAGAAAAGTACAGTTATTAAAAACAGAAGTAACAATAAAACTCAGAATAAAACATTAAAATGTTATGGAAAAGCTATATTAAAAAGGTATGTTTTTAATCGAGATTTGAAGATTGCAATTGAAGGTGAATCTCTAATAAGAGGGGGTAAGGAGTTCCAGAGTGTGGGGGCATTAAAACAGAAAGCAGCCTCTCCCAGCCTTTTACCATTCACCCTCGAAATACATAAAAGGCCAGCATTTGCAGATCTCAGAGTGCGTTCAGGCTGATAAGTAATTAGCATATAATTTAGATATTGTGGAGCTAGTCCATTCAGTGCTTTAAAAACTAGTAATAGAATTTTAAAATCAATTCTGTAATGCACAGGAAGCCAATGCAATGATGCCAACACAGGCGTAATGTGAGCCCTTTTTTTTTTAGTTCTAGTCAGCATTCTAGCAGCAGCATTTTGCACTAGCTGTAGACATGATATAGCATGACTTGTAAGTCCAGAGAATAAAGCGTTACAGTAATCTAACCTAGAAAAAATAAAAGCATGTATTAATTTCTTTGCATCATCCAAGGACAAGAATGATCTAACTTTCGCAATGTTTCTTAAATGATAGAAGGACACTCTAGTAATGTATTTTATATGTGGTTCAAAGGAAAGTGCAGAATTAAAAATAACCCCCAGGTTTTTCACTTCAGATTTTACATTTGATTTTAGCAAACCTAGATCAATTTTTGTCGAGTCCATCTGTTGATTACAGCCTAAAACTTCTGTCTTATCGGAATGTAACTGTAAGAAGTTCTGAGACACCCAGCTTCTAATATCGGCTAGACATTTGAAAAGAACATTGATAGCTGTTGTGTCACCTGGTTTAACAGATATATAAATCTGTGTGTCATCTGCATAGCTGTGGAAATTCACCCCATGTTTACGAATAACCTCCCCGAGAGGCAGCATATATAAAGAGAATAACATGGGACCAAGAATGGAGCCCTGCGGAACACCACATGTGTAATATTGGCTAATCCAGATGTAGATTCTCCTAAGGCAACAAAATACTGTCTATTCATTAAATAGGATATGAACCAGTTTAGGACACTACCAGAAAGGCCCACCCATTCTCTAAGACGATTAATTAAAATCTTGTGATCCACAGTATCAAAAGCAGCACTCAGATTTAAAAGGATCAGTACAGATAAACACTTAGAATCTGTACTTAAGAACATAAGAACATAAGAACATAAGAAAGTTTACAAACGAGGGGAGGCCATTCAGCCCATCTTGCTCGTTTGGTTGTTAGTAGCTTATTGATCCCAGAATCTCATTAAGCAGCTTCTTGAAGGATCCCAGGGTGTCAGCTTCAACAACATTACTGGGGAGTTGGTTCCAGACCCTCACAATTTTCTGTGTAAAAAAGTGCCTCCTATTTTCTATTCCGAATGCCGTTTTATCTAATCTCCATTTATGACCCCTGGTCCTTGTTTCTTTTTTTAGGTCAAAAAAGTCCCCTGGGTCGACATTGTCAATACCTTTTAGGATTTTGAATGCTTGAATCAGATCACCACGTAGTCTTCTTTGCTCAAGACTGAATAGATTCAGTTCTTTTAGCCTGTCTGCATACGACATGCCTTTTAAACCCGGGATAATTCTGGTTGCGTTTCTTTGCACTCTTTCTAGAGCAGCAACATCCTTTTTGTAACGAGGTGACCAGAACTGAACATGATATTCTAGGTGAGGTATTACTAATGCATTGTAAAGTTTTAACATTACTTCCCTTGATTTAAATTCAACACTTCTCACAATATATCCAAGCATCTTGTTGGCCTTTTTTATAGCTTCCCCACATTGTCAGGATGAAGACATTTCCGGGTCAACATAAACTCCTAGGTCTTTTTCATAGATTCCTTCTTCTATTTCAGTATCTCCTATACGATATTTATAATGCACATTTTTATAGCCTGCATGCAATACTTTACACTTTTCTCTATTAAATGTCATTTGCCATGTGTCTGCCCAGTTCTGAATGCTGTCTAGATCATTTTGAATGTTCTCTTGCTGCTATAATAACGGAAAAACATTTTGGAATTGGTTTTAGCCCCCTTAGTAAGCAAACTTGTTAAATTTGCAGACGACACAAAAATAGGAGGAGTGGCAAACACTTTTGCAGCAGCAAAGGTCATTCAAAATGATCTAGACAGCATTCAGAACTGGGCAGACACATGCTAAATGACATTTAATAGAGAAAAGTGTAAGATACTGCACATAGCCAATAAAAATGTGCATTATAAACATCATATAGGAGATATTGAAATAGAAGAAGGAATCTATGAAAAAGACCTAGGAGTTTATGTTGACCCGGAAATGTCTTCATCTAGACAATGTGGGGAAGCTATAAAAAAGGCCAACAAGATGCTCGGATATATTGTGAAAAGTGTTGAATTTAAATCAAGGGAAGTAAAGTTAAAACTTTACAATGCATTAGTAAAACCTCATCTAGAATATTTTGTTCAGTTCTGGTCACCTCGTTACAAAAAGGATATTGCTGCTCTAGAAAGAGTGCAAAGAAGAGCAACCAAAATTATTCCGGGTTTAAAAGGCATGTCGTATGCAGATAGGCTAAAAGAATTGAATCTATTCAGTCTTGAACAAAGAAGATACGCGGTGATCTGATTCAAACATTCAAAATTCTAAATGGTATTGATAATGTCGACCCAGGGGACTTTTTCGACCTGAAAAAAGAATCAAGGACCAGGGGTCACAAATGGAGATTAGATAAAGGAGCATTCAGGACAGAAAATAGGAGGCACTTTTTTACACAGAGAATTATGAGGGTCTGGAACCACCTCCCCAGTAATGTTGTTGAAGCTGACACCCTGGGATCCTTCAAGAAGCTGCTTGATGAGATTCTGGGATCAATAAGCTACTAACAACCAAACGAGCAAGATGGGCTGAATGGCCTCCTCTCGTTTGTAAACTTTCTTGTGTTCTTATGTTCTTCTTATTTATCACAGCAGTGTGAAATTGGTGTTTAGTAAGAGCTATTGATATAATGATATGTGTGTATTATTTTGATGCAAATATTTGATTCTGAGGGTTGTTAACATGGTTTTGAAGGCAATGTTTCATTTTGCACAGGATTTGTGAAGTTTTGAAGAGTCAACAAACTGTTTTGAGCATTGTGTTAGTAGTTTTGAGAACATGAGATATTGTTTCAAGAAATGTGTGTAAGCAATCGAGAAAAACTGTAAGAATTAAATATGCCTTTGTAATAGGGCGAGGAGCCCTGTACATTTATTTGTTTATTTATTTTCAGAACAGGGTCTCCCCCTCCGCCCCTGTGTCGTATTTGTGTTTGTATTATGATTTATTTATTGTATTTATGTATATATACACTACCGGTCAAAAGTTTTAGAACACCTAAATTTTTCCAGTTTTTATTGAAATTTTATGCAGTTTAATGTCTCAATGCACTCTGAAATTAAAGCATAGAACAAATAAACAATTGGAGATAAAAAAGAAATCATGGAATCGTTTTGTTTAACAAAATTTAATCTAAATTTTTGACTCATCAAAGTAGCTACCTTTTGCAGATATAACAGCCGAACACACTCGTGGCATTCTTTCTACAATGGAAATCAAATATTGTTCGGAAAGTTCTTCCCAACACTGTTGCAGAAGTTCCCACAAATGTGTTGCACTTGTAGGTTGCTTTGCTTTCACCCTTCTGTCCAGTTCATCCCAAACCAGCTCGATGTGGTTTAAGTCTGGAGACTGTGCTGGCCATTCCATGATTTGAAGCCTACCGTCTTGTTCTTTTCTTCTAAGGTAGTTCTGACATAGCCTGGAGGTATGTTTTGGGTCATTATCTTGCTGTAGGATGAACCCCTGACCAACTAGGCGTATACCAGAGGGTATTGCATGGCGCTGCAAAATGCTGTGGTAGCAGTTTTGGTTCAGGGTGCCACTCACTCTGTGCAAGTCACCGACTCTGGATCCAGCAAAAGAGCCCCAGACCATCACGCTTCCTCCTCCATGTTTGACAGTTGGTGTCACACACCGAGGAACCATCCTTTCGCCTACTCCACGGCGTACAAAAACCCTGCGTGATGAACCGAAGATTTCAAATTCTGATTCATCGGTCCATAAGACCTTCTTCCAGTCTTCAGTAGTCCACTGGCGGTGCTTCATGGCCCAGGCAAGCCTCTTTTTCTTATTTTGCCATCTTAGCAATGGCTTTCTTACTGCCACTCAACCTGTCAAACCTGCAGCTCGAAGTCTTCTCTTCACAGTTGAAACTGAGACTTGTTTACTTCGACCAGTGTTAAGCTGTGCTTGAAGCTGTTGTCCTGTGAGCCGCCTATCACGCAAGCTGTTGACTCTCAGAAACTTGTCTTCTGATTCTGTTGTGGCTTTGGGTCTGCCAGACCTCTTCCTGTCAGAGTTTCCTCCAGTTTCCAAGTGCCTTTTGATGGTGTAGGAAACTGTACTCACTGACACCTTTGGCTTTTTTGCAATTTCTCTAAAGGAAAGACCTACACTTTTAAGGGTTATAATGGTCTGTCTGTCTTCCTTTGTTAATTGCCTTTTTCTCGCCATTATGAGAGCGATATACTACTTCCTGCAGTACAATACTGTCCAAATAATGCTTAAGAGGGTGTAGTAACACAGTCTGTTCCAACACTGCTTTTATACAGACAGAGGGTTTGTAAGTAATCAACAAAAGTTGGGACACCTGTAGGAATTGTTAGCATCAACTTTCAAGGCTTTATTTACTTCCATTGCTGCAGAACAGCTGTAACTTGTTAACCCATTACTTGTTCCCTGAAAAAGGCCTTTTTATAAACTCTGAAATGTACATTATTTTTCAGTTTTTGGTAACTGTAACAGGGCCAGCAGCCCTGTACATTGTTTTGTTTATTTTAGTTTAGAACGGAGTCCCCTCCGCCCCTGTGCAGATTATTGTTTTTTGTTTATTATGATTTAGTTGTATTTATATGACGGGCGAGCCGTATGTTTTGTTATTGTTTGTATTTTGATGGCGAGCCGGTTTGTTTTGTTAATAATGTCGACCCAGGGACTTTTTCGACCTGAAAAAAGAATCAAGGACCAGGGGTCACAAATGGAGATTAGATAAAGGAGCATTCAGGACAGAAAATAGGAGGCACTTTTTACAGAGAATTATGAGGGTCTGGAACCACCTCCCAGTAATGTTGTTGAAGCTGACACCCTGGGATCCTTCAAGAAGCTGCTTGATGAGATTCTGGGATCAATAAGCTACTAACAACCAAACGAGCAAGATGGGCTGAATGGCCTCCTCTCGTTTGTAAACTTTCTTGTGTTCTTATGTTCTTCTTATTTATAACAGCAGTGTGAAATTGGTGTTTAGTAAGAGCTATTGATATAATGATATGTGTGTATTATTTTGATGCAAATATTTGATTCTGAGGGTTGTTAACATGGTTTTGTAGGCAATGTTTCATTTTGCACAGGATTTGTGAAGTTTTGCAGAGTCAACAAACTGTTTTGAGCATTGTGTTAGTAGTTTTGAGAACAAGAGATATTGTTTCAAGAAATGTGTGTAAGCAATCGAGAAAAACTGTAAGAACTAAATATGCCTTTGTAATAGGGCGAGGAGCCCTGTACATTTATTTGTTTATTTATTTTTAGAACAGGGTCTCCCCCTCCGCCCCAGTGTCGTATTTGTGCTTGTATTATGATTTATTTATTGTATTTATGTATATATACACTACCGGTCAAAAGTTTTAGAACACCTCAATTTTTCCAGTTTTTATTGAAATTTTACGCAGTTTAATGTCTCAATGTACTCTGAAATTAAAGCATAGAACAAATAAACAATTGGAGATAAAAAAGAAATCATGGAATCGTTTTGTTTAACAAAATTTAATCTAAATTTTTGACTCATCAAAGTAGCCACCTTTTGCAGATATAACAGCCGAACACACTCGTGGCATTCTTTCTACAATGGAAATCAAATATTGTTCGGAAAGTTCTTCCCAACACTGTTGCAGAAGTTCCCACAAATGTGTTGCACTTGTAGGTTGCTTTGCTTTCACCCTTCTGTCCAGTTCATCCCAAACCAGCTCGATGGGGTTTAAGTCTGGAGACTGTGCTGGCCATTCCATGATTTGAAGCCTACCGTCTTGTTCTTTTCTTCTAAGGTAGTTCTGACATAGCCTGGAGGTATGTTTTGGGTCATTATCTTGCTGTAGGATGAACCCCTGACCAACTAGGCGTATACCAGAGGGTATTGCATGGCGCTGCAAAATGCTGTGGTAGCAGTTTTGGTTCAGGGTGCCACTCACTCTGTGCAAGTCACCGACTCTGGATCCAGCAAAAGAGCCCCAGACCATCACGCTTCCTCCTCCATGTTTGACAGTTGGTGTCACACACCGAGGAACCATCCTTTCGCCTACTCCACGGCGTACAAAAACCCTGCGTGATGAACCGAAGATTTCAAATTCTGATTCATCGGTCCATAAGACCTTCTTCCAGTCTTCAGTAGTCCACTGGCGGTGCTTCATGGCCCAGGCAAGCCTCTTTTTCTTATTTTGCCATCTTAGCAATGGCTTTCTTACTGCCACTCAACCTGTCAAACCTGCAGCTCGAAGTCTTCTCTTCACAGTTGAAACTGAGACTTGTTTACTTCGACCAGTGTTAAGCTGTGCTTGAAGCTGTTGTCCTGTGAGCCGCCTATCACGCAAGCTGTTGACTCTCAGAAACTTGTCTTCTGATTCTGTTGTGGCTTTGGGTCTGCCAGACCTCTTCCTGTCAGAGTTTCCTCCAGTTTCCAAGTGCCTTTTGATGGTGTAAGAAACTGTACTCACTGACACCTTGGCTTTCTTTGCAATTTCTCTAAAGGAAAGACCTACACTTTTAAGGGTTATAATGGTCTGTCTGTCTTCCTTTGTTAATTGCCTTTTTCTCGCCATTATGAGAGCGATATACTACTTCCTGCAGTACAATACTGTCCAAATAATGCTTAAGAGGGTGTAGTAACACAGTCTGTTCCAACACTGCTTTTATACAGACAGAGGGTTTGTAAGTAATCAACAAAAGTTGGGACACCTGTAGGAATTGTTAGCATCAACTTTCAAGGCTTAATTTACTTCCATTGCTGCAGAACAGCTGTAAGTTGTTAACCCATTACTTGTTCCCTGAAAAAGGCCTTTTTGTATAACTCTGAAATGTACATTATTTTTCAGTTTTTGGTAACTGTAACAGGGCCAGCAGCCCTGTACATTGTTTTGTTTATTTTAGTTTAGAACGGAGTCCCCTCCGCCCCTGTGCAGATTATTGTTTTTGTTTATTATGATTTAGTTGTATTTATATGACGGCGAGCGCCGTATGTTTTGTTATTGTTTGTATTTTGACGGCGTAGCCGGTTTGTTTTGTTAATAATGTCGACCCAGGGGACTTTTTCGACCTGAAAAAAGAATCAAGGACCAGGGGTCACAAATGGAGATTAGATAAAGGAGCATTCAGGACAGAAAATAGGAGGCACTTTTTTACACAGAGAATTATGAGGGTCTGGAACCACCTCCCCAGTAATGTTGTTGAAGCTGACACCCTGGGATCCTTCAAGAAGCTGCTTGATGAGATTCTGGGATCAATAAGCTACTAACAACCAAACGAGCAAGATGGGCTGAATGGCCTCCTCTCGTTTGTAAACTTTCTTGTGTTCTTATGTTCTTCTTATTTATCACAGCAGTGTGAAATTGGTGTTTAGTAAGAGCTATTGATATAATGATATGTGTGTATTATTTTGATGCAAATATTTGATTCTGAGGGTTGTTAACATGGTTTTGAAGGCAATGTTTCATTTTGCACAGGATTTGTGAAGTTTTGCAGAGTCAACAAACTGTTTTGAGCATTGTGTTAGTAGTTTTGAGAACAAGAGATATTGTTTCAAGAAATGTGTGTAAGCAATCGAGAAAAACTGTAAGAACTAAATATGCCTTTGTAATAGGGCGAGGAGCCCTGTACATTTATTTGTTTATTTATTTTAGAACAGGGTCTCCCCTCCGCCCCAGTGTCGTATTTGTGCTTGTATTATGATTTATTTATTGTATTTATGTATATATACACTACTGGTCAAAAGTTTTAGAACACCTCAATTTTTCCAGTTTTTATTGAAATTTTACGCAGTTTAATGTCTCAATGTACTCTGAAATTAAAGCATAGAACAAATAAACAATTGGAGATAAAAAAAGAAATCATGGAATCGTTTTGTTTAACAAAATTTAATCTAAATTTTTGACTCATCAAAGTAGCCACCTTTTGCAGATATAACAGCCGAACACACTCGTGGCATTCTTTCTACAATGGAAATCAAATATTGTTCGGAAAGTTCTTCCCAACACTGTTGCAGAAGTTCCCACAAATGTGTTGCACTTGTAGGTTGCTTTGCTTTCACCCTTCTGTCCAGTTCATCCCAAACCAGCTCGATGGGGTTTAAGTCTGGAGACTGTGCTGGCCATTCCATGATTTGAAGCCTACCGTCTTGTTCTTTTCTTCTAAGGTAGTTCTGACATAGCCTGGAGGTATGTTTTGGGTCATTATCTTGCTGTAGGATGAACCCCTGACCAACTAGGCGTATACCAGAGGGTATTGCATGGCGCTGCAAAATGCTGTGGTAGCAGTTTTGGTTCAGGGTGCCACTCACTCTGTGCAAGTCACCGACTCTGGATCCAGCAAAGAGCCCCAGACCATCACGCTTCCTCCTCCATGTTTGACAGTTGGTGTCACACACCGAGGAACCATCCTTTCGCCTACCCACGGGCGCACAAAAACCCCGTGATGAACCAAGATTTCAAATTCTGATTCATCTGTCCATAAGACCTTCTTCCAGTCTTCAGTAGTCCACTGGCGGTGCTTCATGGCCCAGGCAAGCCTATTTTTCTTATTTTGCCATCTTAGCAATGGCTTTCTTACTGCCACTCAACCTGTCAAACCTGCAGCTCGAAGTCTTCTCTTCACAGTTGAAACTGAGACTTGTTTACTTCGACCAGTGTTAAGCTGTGCTTGAAGCTGTTGTCCTGTGAGCCGCCTATCACGCAAGCTGTTGACTCTCAGAAACTTGTCTTCTGATTCTGTTGTGGCTTTGGGTCTGCCAGACCTCTTCCTGTCAGAGTTTCCTCCAGTTTCCAAGTGCCTTTTGATGGTGTAAGAAACTGTACTCACTGACACCTTGGCTTTCTTTGCAATTTCTCTAAAGGAAAGACCTACACTTTTAAGGGTTATAATGGTCTGTCTGTCTTCCTTTGTTAATTGCCTTTTTCTCGCCATTATGAGAGCGATATACTACTTCCTGCAGTACAATACTGTCCAAATAATGCTTAAGAGGGTGTAGTAACACAGTCTGTTCCAACACTGCTTTTATACAGACAGAGGGTTTGTAAGTAATCAACAAAAGTTGGGACACCTGTAGGAATTGTTAGCATCAACTTTCAAGGCTTAATTTACTTCCATTGCTGCAGAACAGCTGTAAGTTGTTAACCCATTACTTGTTCCCTGAAAAAGGCCTTTTTGTATAACTCTGAAATGTACATTATTTTTCAGTTTTTGGTAACTGTAACAGGGCCAGCAGCCCTGTACATTGTTTTGTTTATTTTAGTTTAGAACGGAGTCCCCTCCGCCCCTGTGCAGATTATTGTTTTTGTTTATTATGATTTAGTTGTATTTATATGACGGCGAGCGCCGTATGTTTTGTTATTGTTTGTATTTTGACGGCGTGAGCAGTTTGTTTTGTTAATAATGTCGACCCAGGGACTTTTTCGACCTGAAAAAGAATCAAGGACCAGGGGTCACAAATGGAGATTAGATAAAGGAGCATTCAGGACAGAAAATAGGAGGCACTTTTTTACACAGAGAATTATGAGGGTCTGGAACCACCTCCCCAGTAATGTTGTTGAAGCTGACACCCTGGGATCCTTCAAGAAGCTGCTTGATGAGATTCTGGGATCAATAAGCTACTAACAACCAAACGAGCAAGATGGGCTGAATGGCCTCCTCTCGTTTGTAAACTTTCTTGTGTTCTTATGTTCTTCTTATTTATCACAGCAGTGTGAAATTGGTGTTTAGTAAGAGCTATTGATATAATGATATGTGTGTATTATTTTGATGCAAATATTTGATTCTGAGGGTTGTTAACATGGTTTTGAAGGCAATGTTTCATTTTGCACAGGATTTGTGAAGTTTTGCAGAGTCAACAAACTGTTTTGAGCATTGTGTTAGTAGTTTTGAGAACAAGAGATATTGTTTCAAGAAATGTGTGTAAGCAATCGAGAAAAACTGTAAGAACTAAATATGTTTTGTAATAGGGCGAGGAGCCCTGTACATTTATTTGTTTATTTATTTTTAGAACAAGGTCTCCCCCTCCGCCCCAGTGTCGTATTTGTGCTTGTATTATGATTTATTTATTGTATTTATGTATATATACACTACTGGTCAAAAGTTTTAGAACACCTCAATTTTTCCAGTTTTTATTGAAATTTTACGCAGTTTAATGTCTCAATGTACTCTGAAATTAAAGCATAGAACAAATAAACAATTGGAGATAAAAAGAAATCATGGAATCGTTTTGTTTAACAAAATTTAATCTAAATTTTGACTCATCAAAGTAGCCACCTTTTGCAGATATAACAGCCGAACACACTCGTGGCATTCTTTCTACAATGGAAATCAAATATTGTTCGAAAGTTCTTCCCAACACTGTTGCAGAAGTTCCCACAAATGTGTTGCACTTGTAGGTTGCTTTGCTTTCACCCTTCTGTCCAGTTCATCCCAAACCAGCTCGATGGGGTTTAAGTCTGGAGACTGTGCTGGCCATTCCATGATTTGAAGCCTACCGTCTTGTTCTTTTCTTCTAAGGTAGTTCTGACATAGCCTGGAGGTATGTTTTGGGTCATTATCTTGCTGTAGGATGAACCCCTGACCAACTAGGCGTATACCAGAGGGTATTGCATGGCGCTGCAAAATGCTGTGGTAGCAGTTTTGGTTCAGGGTGCCACTCACTCTGTGCAAGTCACCCACTCTGGATCCAGCAAAGAGCCCCAGACCATCACGCTTCCTCCTCCATGTTTGACAGTTGGTGTCACACACCGAGGAACCATCCTTTCGCCTACTCCACGGCGTGCACAAAAACCCTGCGTGATGAACCGAAGATTTCAAATTCTGATTCATCGGTCCATAAGACCTTCTTCCAGTCTTCAGTAGTCCACTGGCGGTGCTTCATGGCCCAGGCAAGCCTATTTTTCTTATTTTGCCATCTTAGCAATGGCTTTCTTACTGCCACTCAACCTGTCAAACCTGCAGCTCGAAGTCTTCTTCACAGTTGAAACTGAGACTTGTTTACTTCGACCAGTGTTAAGCTGTGCTTGAAGCTGTTGTCCTGTGAGCCGCCTATCACGCAAGCTGTTGACTCTCAGAAACTTGTCTTCTGATTCTGTTATGGCTTTGGGTCTGCCAGACCTCTTCCTGTCAGAGTTTCCTCCAGTTTCCAAGTGCCTTTTGATGGTGTAGGAAACTGTACTCACTGACACCTTGGCTTTCTTTTGCAATTTCTCTAAAGGAAAGACCTACACTTTTAAGGGTTATAATGGTCTGTCTGTCTTCCTTTGTTAATTGCCTTTTTCTCGCCATTATGAGAGCGATATACTACTTCCTGCAGTACAATACTGTCCAAATAATGCTTAAGAGGGTGTAGTAACACAGTCTGTTCCAACACTGCTTTTATACAGACAGAGGGTTTGTAAGTAATCAACAAAAGTTGGGACACCTGTAGGAATTGTTAGCATCAACTTTCAAGGCTTAATTTACTTCCATTGCTGCAGAACAGCTGTAAGTTGTTAACCCATTACTTGTTCCCTGAAAAGGCCTTTTTGTATAACTCTGAAATGTACATTATTTTTCAGTTTTTGGTAACTGTAACAGGGCCAGCAGCCCTGTACATTGTTTTGTTTATTTTAGTTTAGAACGGAGTCCCCTCCGCCCCTGTGCAGATTATTGTTTTTGTTTATTATGATTTAGTTGTATTTATATGACGGCGAGCGCCGTATGTTTTGTTATTGTTTGTATTTTGACGGCGTGGCAGGTTTGTTTTGTTAATAATGTCGACCCAGGGGACTTTTTTTTCACTGAAAAAGAATCAAGGACCAGGGGTCACAAATGGAGATTAGATAAAGGAGCATTCAGGACAGAAAATAGGAGGCACTTTTTTACACAGAGAATTATGAGGGTCTGGAACCACCTCCCCAGTAATGTTGTTGAAGCTGACACCCTGGGATCCTTCAAGAAGCTGCTTGATGAGATTCTGGGATCAATAAGCTACTAACAACCAAACGAGCAAGATGGGCTGAATGGCCTCCTCTCGTTTGTAAACTTTCTTGTGTTCTTATGTTCTTCTTATTTATCACAGCAGTGTGAAATTGGTGTTTAGTAAGAGCTATTGATATAATGATATGTGTGTATTATTTTGATGCAAATATTTGATTCTGAGGGTTGTTAACATGGTTTTGAAGGCAATGTTTCATTTTGCACAGGATTTGTGAAGTTTTGCAGAGTCAACAAACTGTTTTGAGCATTGTGTTAGTAGTTTTGAGAACAAGAGATATTGTTTCAAGAAATGTGTAAGCAATCGAGAAAAACTGTAAGAACTAAATATGCCTTTGTAATAGGGCGAGGAGCCCTGTACATTTATTTGTTTATTTATTTTAGAACAGGGTCTCCCCCCTCCGCCCCAGTGTCGTATTTGTGCTTGTATTATGATTTATTTATTGTATTTATGTATATATACACTACCGGTCAAAAGTTTTAGAACACCTCAATTTTTCCAGTTTTTATTGAAATTTTACGCAGTTTAATGTCTCAATGTACTCTGAAATTAAAGCATAGAACAAATAAACAATTGGAGATAAAAAAAAGAAATCATGGAATCGTTTTGTTTAACAAAATTTAATCTAAATTTTTGACTCATCAAAGTAGCCACCTTTTGCAGATATAACAGCCGAACACACTCGTGGCATTCTTTCTACAATGGAAATCAAATATTGTTCGGAAAGTTCTTCCCAACACTGTTGCAGAAGTTCCCACAAATGTGTTGCACTTGTAGGTTGCTTTGCTTTCACCCTTCTGTCCAGTTCATCCCAAACCAGCTCGATGGGGTTTAAGTCTGGAGACTGTGCTGGCCATTCCATGATTTGAAGCCTACCGCCTTGTTCTTTTCTTCTAAGGTAGTTCTGACATAGCCTGGAGGTATGTTTTGGGTCATTATCTTGCTGTAGGATGAACCCCTGACCAACTAGGCGTATACCAGAGGGTATTGCATGGCGCTGCAAAATGCTGTGGTAGCAGTTTTGGTTCAGGTGCCACTCACTCTGTGCAAGTCACCGACTCTGGATCCAGCAAAGAGCCCCAGACCATCACGCTTCCTCCTCCATGTTTGACAGTTGGTGTCACACACCGAGGAACCATCCTTTTCGCCTACTCCACGGCGTATAAAAACCCCATGTGATGAACCGAAGATTTCAAATTCTGATTCATCGGTCCATAAGACCTTCTTCCAGTCTTCAGTAGTCCACTGGCGGTGCTTCATGGCCCAGGCAAGCCTCTTTTCTTATTTTGCCATCTTAGCAATGGCTTTCTTACTGCCACTCAACCTGTCAAACCTGCAGCTCGAAGTCTTCTCTTCACAGTTGAAACTGAGACTTGTTTACTTCGACCAGTGTTAAGCTGTGCTTGAAGCTGTTGTCCTGTGAGCCGCCTATCACGCAAGCTGTTGACTCTCAGAAACTTGTCTTCTGATTCTGTTGTGGCTTTGGGTCTGCCAGACCTCTTCCTGTCAGAGTTTCCTCCAGTTTCCAAGTGCCTTTTGATGGTGTAAGAAACTGTACTCACTGACACCTTGGCTTTCTTTGCAATTTCTCTAAAGGAAAGACCTACACTTTTAAGGGTTATAATGGTCTGTCTGTCTTCCTTTGTTAATTGCCTTTTTTCTCGCCATTATGAGAGCGATATACTACTTCCTGCAGTACAATACTGTCCAAATAATGCTTAAGAGGGTGTAGTAACACAGTCTGTTCCAACACTGCTTTTATACAGACAGAGGGTTTGTAAGTAATCAACAAAAGTTGGGACACCTGTAGGAATTGTTAGCATCAACTTTCAAGGCTTAATTTACTTCCATTGCTGCAGAACAGCTGTAAGTTGTTAACCCATTACTTGTTCCCTGAAAAAGGCCTTTTTGTATAACTCTGAAATGTACATTATTTTTCAGTTTTTGGTAACTGTAACAGGGCCAGCAGCCCTGTACATTGTTTTGTTTATTTTAGTTTAGAACGGAGTCCCCTCCGCCCCTGTGCAGATTATTGTTTTTGTTTATTATGATTTAGTTGTATTTATATGACGGCGAGCGCCGTATGTTTTGTTATTGTTTGTATTTTGACGGCGTAGCCGGTTTGTTTTGTTAATAATGTCGACCCAGGGGACTTTTTCGACCTGAAAAAAGAATCAAGGACCAGGGGTCACAAATGGAGATTAGATAAAGGAGCATTCAGGACAGAAAATAGGAGGCACTTTTTACACAGAGAATTATGAGGGTCTGGAACCACCTCCCCAGTAATGTTGTTGAAGCTGACACCCTGGGATCCTTCAAGAAGCTGCTTGATGAGATTCTGGGATCAATAAGCTACTAACAACCAAACGAGCAAGATGGGCTGAATGGCCTCCTCTCATTTGTAAACTTTCTTGTGTTCTTATGTTCTTCTTATTTATCACAGCAGTGTGAAATTGGTGTTTAGTAAGAGCTATTGATATAATGATATGTGTGTATTATTTTGATGCAAATATTTGATTCTGAGGGTTGTTAACATGGTTTTGAAGGCAATGTTTCATTTTGCACAGGATTTGTGAAGTTTTGCAGAGTCAACAAACTGTTTTGAGCATTGTGTTAGTAGTTTTGAGAACAAGAGATATTGTTTCAAGAAATGTGTGTAAGCAATCGAGAAAAACTGTAAGAACTAAATATGCCTTTGTAATAGGGCGAGGAGCCCTGTACATTTATTTGTTTATTTATTTTTAGAACAGGGTCTCCCCCTCCGCCCCAGTGTCGTATTTGTGCTTGTATTATGATTTATTTATTGTATTTATGTATATATACACTACCGGTCAAAAGTTTTAGAACACCTCAATTTTTCCAGTTTTTATTGAAATTTTACGCAGTTTAATGTCTCAATGTACTCTGAAATTAAAGCATAGAACAAATAAACAATTGGAGATAAAAAAGAAATCATGGAATCGTTTTGTTTAACAAAATTTAATCTAAATTTTTAACTCATCAAAGTAGCCACCTTTTGCAGATATAACAGCCGAACACACCCGTGGCATTCTTTCTACAATGGAAATCAAATATTGTTCGGAAAGTTCTTCCCAACACTGTTGCAGAAGTTCCCACAAATGTGTTGCACTTGTAGGTTGCTTTGCTTTCACCCTTCTGTCCAGTTCATCCCAAACCAGCTCGATGGGGTTTAAGTCTGGAGACTGTGCTGGCCATTCCATGATTTGAAGCCTACCGTCTTGTTCTTTTCTTCTAAGGTAGTTCTGACATAGCCTGGAGGTATGTTTTGGGTCATTATCTTGCTGTAGGATGAACCCCTGACCAACTAGGGCGTATACCAGAGGGTATTGCATGGCGCTGCAAAATGCTGTGGTAGCAGTTTTGGTTCAGGGTGCCACTCACTCTGTGCAAGTCACCGACTCTGGATCCAGCAAAGAGCCCCAGACCATCACGCTTCCTCCTCCATGTTTGACAGTTGGTGTCACACACCGAGGAACCATCCTTTCGCCTACTCCACGGCGCATAAAAACCCTGCGTGATGAACCGAAGATTTCAAATTCTGATTCATCGGTCCATAAGACCTTCTTCCAGTCTTCAGTAGTCCACTGGCGGTGCTTCATGGCCCAGGCAAGCCTCTTTTTTATTTTGCCATCTTAGCAATGGCTTTCTTACTGCCACTCAACCTGTCAAACCTGCAGCTCGAAGTCTTCTCTTCACAGTTGAAACTGAGACTTGTTTACTTCGACCAGTGTTAAGCTGTGCTTGAAGCTGTTGTCCTGTGAGCCGCCTATCACGCAAGCTGTTGACTCTCAGAAACTTGTCTTCTGATTCTGTTGTGGCTTTGGGTCTGCCAGACCTCTTCCTGTCAGAGTTTCCTCCAGTTTCCAAGTGCCTTTTGATGGTGTAAGAAACTGTACTCACTGACACCTTGGCTTTCTTTGCAATTTCTCTAAAGGAAAGACCTACACTTTTAAGGGTTATAATGGTCTGTCTGTCTTCCTTGTTAATTGCCTTTTTTCTCGCCATTATGAGAGCGATATACTACTTCCTGCAGTACAATACTGTCCAAATAATGCTTAAGAGGGTGTAGTAACACAGTCTGTTCCAACACTGCTTTTATACAGACAGAGGGTTTGTAAGTAATCAACAAAAGTTGGGACACCTGTAGGAATTGTTAGCATCAACTTTCAAGGCTTAATTTACTTCCATTGCTGCAGAACAGCTGTAAGTTGTTAACCCATTACTTGTTCCCTGAAAAAGGCCTTTTGTATAACTCTGAAATGTACATTATTTTTCAGTTTTTGGTAACTGTAACAGGGCCAGCAGCCCTGTACATTGTTTTGTTTATTTTAGTTTAGAACGGAGTCCCCTCCGCCCCTGTGCAGATTATTGTTTTTTTGTTTATTATGATTTAGTTGTATTTATATGACGGCGAGCGCCCGATGTTTTGTTATTGTTTGTATTTTGACGGGCGTAGCGGTTTGTTTTGTTAATAATGTCGACCCAGGGGACTTTTTTTTGACCTGAAAAAAGAATCAAGGACCAGGGGTCACAAATGGAGATTAGATAAAGGAGCATTCAGGACAGAAAATAGGAGGCACTTTTTTTACACAGAGAATTATGAGGGTCTGGAACCACCTCCCAGTAATGTTGTTGAAGCTGACACCCTGGGATCCTTCAAGAAGCTGCTTGATGAGATTCTGGGATCAATAAGCTACTAACAACCAAACGAGCAAGATGGGCTGAATGGCCTCCTCTCGTTTGTAAACTTTCTTGTGTTCTTATGTTCTTCTTATTTATCACAGCAGTGTGAAATTGGTGTTTAGTAAGAGCTATTGATATAATGATATGTGTGTATTATTTTGATGCAAATATTTGATTCTGAGGGTTGTTAACATGGTTTTGTAGGCAATGTTTCATTTTGCACAGGATTTGTGAAGTTTTGCAGAGTCAACAAACTGTTTTGAGCATTGTGTTAGTAGTTTTGAGAACATGAGATATTGTTTCAAGAAATGTGTGTAAGCAATCGAGAAAAAAACTGTAAGAACTAAATATGTTTTGTAATAGGGCGAGGAGCCCTGTACATTTATTTGTTTATTTATTTTTAGAACAGGGTCTCCCCTCCGCCCCAGTGTCGTATTTGTGCTTGTATTATGATTTATTTATTGTATTTATGTATATATACACTACCGGTCAAAAGTTTTAGAACACCTCAATTTTTCCAGTTTTTATTGAAATTTTACGCAGTTTAATGTCTCAATGTACTCTGAAATTAAAGCATAGAACAAATAAACAATTGGAGATAAAAAAAGAAATCATGGAATCGTTTTGTTTAACAAAATTTAATCTAAATTTTTACTCATCAAAGTAGCCACCTTTTGCAGATATAACAGCCGAACACACTGTGGCATTCTTTTCTACAATGGAAATCAAATATTGTTCGGAAAGTTCTTCCCAACACTGTTGCAGAAGTTCCCACAAATGTGTTGCACTTGTAGGTTGCTTTGCTTTCACCCTTCTGTCCAGTTCATCCCAAACCAGCTCGATGGGGTTTAAGTCTGGAGACTGTGCTGGCCATTCCATGATTTGAAGCCTACCGCCTTGTTCTTTTCTTCTAAGGTAGTTCTGACATAGCCTGGAGGTATGTTTTGGGTCATTATCTTGCTGTAGGATGAACCCCTGACCAACTAGGCGTATACCAGAGGGTATTGCATGGCGCTGCAAAATGCTGTGGTAGCAGTTTTGGTTCAGGGTGCCACTCACTCTGTGCAAGTCACCGACTCTGGATCCAGCAAAGAGCCCCAGACCATCACGCTTCCTCCTCCATGTTTGACAGTTGGTGTCACACACCGAGGAACCATCCTTTCGCCTACCCACGGCGCAAAAACCCTGCGTGATGAACCAAAGATTTCAAATTCTGATTCATCGGTCCATAAGACCTTCTTCCAGTCTTCAGTAGTCCACTGGCGGTGCTTCATGGCCCAGGCAAGCCTCTTTTTTTCTTATTTTGCCATCTTAGCAATGGCTTTCTTACTGCCACTCAACCTGTCAAACCTGCAGCTCGAAGTCTTCTCTTCACAGTTGAAACTGAGACTTGTTTACTTCGACCAGTGTTAAGCTGTGCTTGAAGCTGTTGTCCTGTGAGCCGCCTATCACGCAAGCTGTTGACTCTCAGAAACTTGTCTTCTGATTCTGTTGTGGCTTTGGGTCTGCCAGACCTCTTCCTGTCAGAGTTTCCTCCAGTTTCCAAGTGCCTTTTGATGGTGTAAGAAACTGTACTCACTGACACCTTGGCTTTCTTTGCAATTTCTCTAAAGGAAAGACCTACACTTTTAAGGGTTATAATGGTCTGTCTGTCTTCCTTTGTTAATTGCCTTTTTCTCGCCATTATGAGAGCGATATACTACTTCCTGCAGTACAATACTGTCCAAATAATGCTTAAGAGGGTGTAGTAACACAGTCTGTTCCAACACTGCTTTTATACAGACAGAGGGTTTGTAAGTAATCAACAAAAGTTGGGACACCTGTAGGAATTGTTAGCATCAACTTTCAAGGCTTTATTTACTTCCATTGCTGCAGAACAGCTGTAACTTGTTAACCCATTACTTGTTCCCTGAAAAAGGCCTTTTTGTATAACTCTGAAATGTACATTATTTTTCAGTTTTTGGTAACTGTAACAGGGCCAGCAGCCCTGTACATTGTTTTGTTTATTTTAGTTTAGAACGGAGTCCCCTCCGCCCCTGTGCAGATTGATTATTGTTTTGTTTATTATGATTTAGTTGTATTTATATGACGGCGAGCGCCGTATGTTTTATTGTTTTGTATTTTGACGGCGTAGCCGGTTTGTTTTGTTTAGCGTGGATGGGTAGCCCCATCCACAACATAATTAAAACTCGTGCAGAAGGTGGCCATCTCCCGAATTAATTAAGTGATTTAATTTGTTGCTAATCGGGAGATGGTCACCTGTTATAAAAAGCCTGCAGCTCTCTAGCTCGGGGTGTGGGTGTTTGGAGCGAGAGGAGAGAACGAGAGGAGAGAAACAAAACAATGTACAGGGCTGCTGGCCCTGTTACAGTAACCTAAACTTTTTTTTTTTAACCTCTGGCAGTTTACCGCTTACCTTTGTACCATTTCAGGTTATTCACTGGACTTGAACTGCTTAAATTTAAAAAAAAACTGGAAAAATGGGGGTGTTCTAAAACTTTTGACCGGTAGTGTATATATGACAGCGTAGCCGCGTGGTTGATTATTGTTGTATTATTATTATGATTTAGTGTTTTATAAATATGACGGCGAAACACTGTTATTGTTTTGTTTTTATTTTAAATGTGTTCTGGCAGAGGTGAGGTTGGGTGCTCGTCCTCTGCCAGGAGTAATTAGAAAACTTGTGCAGAATGTGACCGAGGGATTAATAATGAATGGATCACTAGTTAATCCCACGGTCACTAATATAAAAATCCTGCAGCTCTCGGAACTCGGTGTGGGTGTTTGAGAGGAGGAGCGAGAAATTTATTTTGAAATGAAATGAAACAAAACGAAATACAGGCTCAGTGAAAGCGATTGCCCAGCCTGACCGGTATGGTTTAGTTCTGTGTTAGTGATTATTTTGTTTAAATAATTTATTTTGCTTGGTGAGCACCGTGTTTTTGTTTAAATATTTGATTTATTTTTGTTGTTTAAAAATAAACGGCGCTTACTGCGCGTTTACACTGCAGTACCTAGTGTCAGAGTTTTTCATCACCACATCACCACACATCCATCCTGCCCTTCCTACACTCTGCCCTGACATCACCACACATCCACCCTGCCCTTCTTACACTCTGGCCTGACATCACCACACATCCACCCTGCCCTTCTTACACTCTGGCCTGACATCACCACACATCCACCCTGCCCTTCTTACACTCTGGCCTGACATCACCACACATCCATCCTGCCCTTCCTACACTCTGCCTTCACATCACCACACATCCATCCTGCCCTTCTTACACTCTGGCCTGACATCACCACACATCCATCCTGCCCTTCCTACACTCTGCCCTGACATCACCACACATCCACCCTGCCCTTCTTACACTCTGGCCTGACATCACCACACATCCATCCTGCCCTTCTTACACTCTGGCCTGACATCACCACACATCCATCCTGCCCTTCTTACACTCTGGCCTGACATCACCACACATCCATCCATCCTGCCTTCACATCACCACACATCCATCCTGCCCTTCCTACACTCTGCCCTGACATCACCACACATCCATCCTGCCCTTCCTACACTCTGCCCTGACATCACCACACATCCATCCTGCCCTTCCTACACTCTGCCCTGACATCACCACACATCCATCCTGCCCTTCCTACAAAAAAAAAGAAAGTGCCAAAATATTTAGTTTGTTGTCGACTTTCACTTTGTGTGGAGTTTTGTCTGACTGGAGTTAGAAATAGTAAATAAGAATATAGTGAGAGTCAATGAGAAATCCCCACAAATATATGAATGCAAACGTGTGTGTGTGTTCCAAACGATTGCGAGTTATTATTCAGCTTTTATAACGTACAATTAAATGATAAAGCTGTATAACATACTACTACTACTGACATCTAATTAATAAAGATTCTCCAAAAAAAAAAACTACTGGCAATTTACAAGACCAGGAAGCACAAGCTCATCGGGGAGGGTCTCTTTGACTGCGGAGCCATGTTCAGAGCCCTAGTCCGCGGGTAGTTTTAGAGCACGCCAACGCGGGGTCCACTGGTGACATGTCGGCCTTCGGTGTCCAGTGGGCCCTAAATGGTTCATTTTGGTGCACTTTTGCAATTACACATTAAATTTACAGTCCTTTTTAAAACTGTTTTTTTATTATTATTATTTTTATTAAAAAGTTAAAATCAATGTTGTTAGTGTAACAAAGTGTTAGTTAATTTGTGTATATATATATATATATATATATATATATATATATATATATATATATATATATATATATATATATTTTAGCTCAAAGAGCCAGCTGCCCAACGTTTCGATATGTTGTACATATCTTTCTCAAGGGAGCCTGTGTTTGAATCCAAACATTGGAGGTATTTATAGGTTTTTGACGGCATGACAACTACTTGTTATTGTTTACATTCAAATTCATGATTTATTCTTACATGATGTAATGGTGTTCTATATATTGTGACATCATTTTTACTTCTATCTTTGAATCTGTATTAATTCTAATTAACACTATTTTATATAAACTTATATTTTTATTATATCATGCAATGCTGGCTCTGAGGATCAGTCTAGATTTGGCCTCCCAGCGCATCAGCATGCACAACTTTTGAATGAATTTTGTTTATTTATTTAAATGTTATATATTTATTGAAGTTAATTAGTTCATTCTTTTCTGTTGAGTCCTGCTGGCATAATCGTGTTCAGTCTATTTATCCATTTACTTTCTTTTATTCTTCTATATGTCGCATTGTCTAATTTGAGCTGTTCTAATACTACAAACTTTACATCATTTATGTCATGTCCCTGACTGGTGAAGTGCTGTACTATTGGTTCATTCATTTTTTTTTTTCTATTTAATGAAAGGTGGTTCTGAATTCTTTTATATAAAGTAGTTCCAGTCTCTCAACATATTTGATTTCATCACATTTTTCACAGGCTATTCCATAAACAACATTGCTATTTTTACAGTAGGTATTAGTTTTTAGTGGATATGTGGTGTTCTTATGTTTAATTATATTTTTACGTTTGTCTATGTATTTACACACTTTACATCTACTAGTGCATATGTTCATAGAACCTATTTTGTCAATTATTCTTTTATGTTTACTGTGAACTAAAATATCACCTAAATTAGCTTCTCTTTTTAATGCTACAACTGGGGCCTTAAGAAATACTTTTTAATTTTTCTGAATTATGTAGAATCCATAAGTGTTTCCAAACTATCTTAGAAATATTGGGCAAAAGTTTAGAGTAAGTCATTATTAATGGGACTCTTTTGACCTTTTTATCTCTATTTTTATAATCTAGTAGATCATCTCTTTTTAGTTTATCCACTTTTCTTAACTCCGTCTCTATAATTCTTTCTTTGTATCCTCTTTTTTTTTTTAAGATTTGTTTTAATACATTTCTTTGTTTTACATAGTCACTTTCTTTTGAGCATATTCTTACGTATTCTTATTCCTAGACCCTTTGGGATTGCCCTTTTAGTGTGTATCGGATGCAGAGGACATGTGTAAATACTGGTGCATGTCAGTAGGTTTACAGAAGAGGTCAGTCTCAATTGAACCTTCTTCAAGTTTTACTATGGTATCTAAAAATTCTATTTCTTTCCTTGTCCATCGAAGGTCCACCTTAATATTACTGTGTATTTCATTTGCATTTCAAAATGCATTCCTAATTTAGATCCTATTGCGGTACCATCGTTTTGTTTGTAATTCTTATCAACAAATGTAAAATAACTGTTTTCTAAAACTATGTTGATCATGTTCAGTACCTCTGCTGTAGGTATTGATTTATCTAGTCTATTATCTAGTGCTTTTTGACAAGCTTCTAAAGTTTCTTCTACGGGACACTTGGGTACAAGGATTTTACATCCATGCAAAATAAAATTGTATTCTCTGGAAGGTTGTGTTTTATTGATTCAAGTCTTTTTAAAAATTGTGTTGTATCCTTAACATAGCTTGGTAATTTCTCAACGTGCGACCTAAGTTGTTTTTCTGCTATTTCAGCTATTATGTGTGTTGGATTATCAATTGTACTGACTATCATTCGCATAGTGTGATTTTCTTTGTGCATTTTAGGATTTCCTCTTGCTAGGCCTGTTCTTGCATTATGTGGCTGCATGTATTTTTTTAATTCTTTTGATATAATGCCTTTATTGTATAGTCTCTCTGCAATTTCCTTAACCTCTTTTACTGATTTATTGATCTTATTGCTTTTAACTTCTTCATATGTATATATTATTTAATTCACATTCTACAGATCTCATATAGTCATCTGTGTTCATTATCACTATTCCTGAGCCTTTATCTGCTGGTCTTATCATTATATCATCATCATTTAACAACTCAGTCATAGCTTGTTCTTCAATATTGGTTAAATTAAGTTTACATCTTTTCTTTAGTCCTACTATTATTTCTTGTTTAACTACTTCAATATACATATCCAACCATTTATCTCTTCCATCCGGAGGAGTCCATGTGCTTGTACTATTAACCTTAATCCCATGTTCATAATTACCCTCTGAATCCGAGATATTTTCATTGAAAAAATATTCTGCTAATCTCATCGTCTCTCCCACTCCTTTAATTCAGTGGCCAGTTTATCTTTATCTATGTATCTTTTAGTCGGTATAAACTTAAGTCCTTTACTCAGTACCGCTTTTTGGGATGTGGTTAAAGTTTTACTTGATAAATTGAATACTATGTCTTCTGTCTTATCTTTTGTGTATTTGGTACCATGTCTATTTTTTGGGTCTCCTATCTTTCTGTTTTGAATTCTCTGTCCTATTCATGTTTAACTCTCTATTTTGCATTTTATTATTTACTTTAACCTGGTTTATTTTTACTGTTTTAGATTTATTTTGATTATCTTTCTTAATTATGCCACAGTATTTAGATTTTCTTCCGGTTTCATTGTCTTTAAATACAATAACTGAGAAATGGTTATTGTTGTATAAAAGATTAATTGGATGGTTCTTATTTTTAATATATTCTATTGTGCCTTCGTATTTAAAACAGTCCTTCTTCTTTAAGTCTATGTATACGTGTATGGGCCTATTTAGGAGGTCTACAGCTGCCATAACTTCTGCCTCTGTAGCCCAAGAATCTATACTCCCATCACTTAATTTCATTTTTTTCAATATGGGTCACTGAGTCGATGTACATTTCATATTGTTTTATATTGCTTTCCATTAGTTCTATTACATTATGTCTAATTGTTCGATGGTCATTTTGTGAACCGTATAAAACTACACCTAAACATCTAAAAGAAACAGTTCCGTCCTTCTCTATTTGAACTATGTTGTAGCCATCCATAACTCTTATACTCGCATTGCTCAAGCATTCTATTCGAAAGTGTTTCAGCACTGTTTTTCCTTATTCTCTGATTTGTTATGATTTGAAATTTTAATTTTTTCTAGACCTATTCTATTTTGTAATCCCGGTTGACCTCTTAATTTGTGTAATTTCATTATCTTTTTGTTGTTCAAATGTTCTAGTGTTTTGTTCTCAAAGTTGTCTACTTTACGAAGTAACTGTCTCATTTCTGATGGAGGGACATGCAATTCATGTCATTTATTACTATCTCTATTTCATTACTTATTTCTCTAATTGTCTTGCCGATGTTAATTTAGCTTCCTGCATTACCTTAAACGAAGTCTCTTTTAATATCTGATTTACATTTAATCTTTCTGCTTCACTAGTCTTCATGTTTACGCTTAGTTTTATTTTAAAGCCAGTTGGAACTACTGCATTATCTATACAAGTATCTATAAAGTTTTGATGAGAACGATACTTAGCTCTCTGTGCCGTCAGTCTCTTAAGTTTATTATCCGCCTGTCTTGCCCTCCTGGATTGGTGTAATACTCCAGTCCGCCTCTCACTTCCTCCATTCATTTCCTTTGTAGGATGATATTATGTATAAAAACACAATAATATATTTTAGCTCAAAGAGCCAGCTGCCCAACGTTTCGATATGTTGTACATATCTTTCTCAAGGGAGCCTGTGTTTGAATCCAAACATTGGAGGTATTTATAGGTTTTGACGGCATGACAACTACTTGTTATTGTTTACATTCAAATTCATGATTTATTCTTACATGATGTAATGGTGTTCTATATTGTGACATCATTTTACTTCTATCTTTGAATCTGTATTAATTCTAATTAACACTACTTTATATAAACTTATATTTTATTATATCATGCAATGCTGGCTCTGAGGATCAGTCTAGATTTGGCCTCCCAGCGCATCAGCATGCACAACTTTTGAATGAATTTTGTTTATTTATTTAAATGTTATATATTTATTGAAGTTAATTAGTTCATTCTTTTCTGTTGAGTCCTGCTGGCATAATCGTGTTCAGTCTATTTTATCCATTTACTTTCTTTTATTCTTCTATGTATGTCGCATTGTCTAATTTGAGCTGTTCTAATACTACAAACTTTACATCATTTATGTCATGTCCCTGACTGGTGAAGTGCTGTACTATTGGTTCATTCATTTTTTTTATTTCTAATTAATGAAAGGTGGTTCTGAATTCTTTTATATAAAGTAGTTCCAGTCTCTCCAACATATTTTTGATTTCATCACATTTTTTCACAGGCTATTCCATAAACAACATTGCTATTTTTACAGTAGGTATTAGTTTTTTAGTGGATATGTGGTGTTCTTATGTTTAATTATATTTTTACGTTTGTCTATGTATTTACACACTTTTACATCTACTAGTGCATATGTTCGTAGAACCTATTTTGTCAATTATTCTTTTATGTTTACTGTGAACTAAAATATCACCTAAATTAGCTTCTCTTTGAATGCTACAACTGGGGCCTTAAGAAATACTTTTTAATTTTTCTGAATTATGTAGAATCCATAAGTGTTTCCAAACTATCTTAGAAATATTGGGCAAAAGTTTAGAGTAAGTCATTATTAATGGGACTCTTTTGACCTTTTTATCTCTATTTTATAATCTAGTAGATCATCTCTTTTAGTTTATCCACTTTTCTTAACTCCGTCTCTATAATTCTTTCTTTGTATCCTCTTTTTTAAGATTTGTTTTAATACATTTCTTTGTTTTACATAGTCACTTTCTTTTGAGCATATTCTTCGTATTCTTATTCCTAGACCCTTTGGGATTGCCCTTTTAGTGTGTATCGGATGTGCAGAGGACATGTGTAAATACTGGTGCATGTCAGTAGGTTTACAGAAGAGGTCAGTCTCAATTGAACCTTCTTCAAGTTTTACTATGGTATCTAAAAATTCTATTTCTTTCCTTGTCCATCGAAGGTCCACCTTAATATTACTGTGTATTTCATTTGCATTTCAAAATGCATTCCTAATTTAGATCCTATTGCGGTACCATCGTTTTGTTTGTAATTCTTATCAACAAATGTAAAATAACTGTTTTCTAAAACTATGTTGATCATGTTCAGTACCTCTGCTGTAGGTATTGATTTATCTAGTCTATTATCTAGTGCTTTTTGACAAGCTTCTAAAGTTTCTTTTGGCAGGACACTTGGGTACAAGGATTTTACATCCATGCAAAATAAAATTGTATTCTCTGGAAGGTTGTGTTTTATTGATTCAAGTCTTTTTAAAAATTGTGTTGTATCCTTAACATAGCTTGGTAATTTCTCAACGTGCGACCTAAGTTGTTTTTCTGCTATTTCAGCTATTATGTGTGTTGGATTATCAATTGTACTGACTATCATTCGATAGGGTGATTTTCTTTGTGCATTTTAGGATTTCCTCTTGCTAGGCCTGTTCTTGCATTATGTGGCTGCATGTATTTTTTAATTCTTTTGATATAATGCCTTTATTGTATAGTCTCTGCAATTTCCTTAACCTCTTTTACCGATTTATTGATCTTATTGCTTTTAACTTCTTCATATGTATATGTATTATTTAATTCACATTCTACAGATTTCATATAGTCATCTGTTTCATTATCACTATTCCTGAGCCTTTATCTGCTGGTCTTATCATTATATCATCATCATTTAACAACTCAGTCATAGCTTGTTCTTCAATATTGGTTAAATTAAGTTTACATCTTTTCTTTAGTCCTACTATTATTTCTTGTTTAACTACTTCAATATACATATCTAACCATTTATCTCTTCCATCCGGAGGAGTCCATGTGCTTGTACTATTAACCTTAATCCCATGTTCATAATTACCCTCTGAATCCGAGATATTTTCATTGAAAAAATATTCTGCTAATCTCATGCGTCTCCACTCCCTTTAATTCAGTGGCCAGTTTATCTTTATCTATGTATCTTTTAGTCGGTATAAACTTAAGTCCTTTACTCAGTACCGCTTTTGGGATGTGGTTAAAGTTTTACTTGATAAATTGAATACTATGTCTTCTGTCTTATCTTTTGTGTATTTGGTACCATGTCTATTTTTGGGTCTCCTATCTTTCTGTTTTGAATTCTCTGTCCTATTCATGTTTAACTCTCTATTTTGCATTTTATTATTTACTTTAACCTGGTTTATTTTTACTGTTTTAGATTTATTTTGATTATCTTTCTTAATTATGCCACAGTATTTAGATTTTCTTCCGGTTTCATTGTCTTTAAATACAATAACTGAGAAATGGTTATTGTTGTATAAAAGATTAATTGATGGTTCTTATTTTTAATATATTCTATTGTGCCTTCATATTTAAAACAGTCCTTATTCTTTAAGTCTATGTATCGTGTATGGGCCTATTTAGGAGGTCTACAGCTGCCATAACTTCTGCCTCTGTAGCCCAAGAATCTATACTCCCATCATTAATTTCATTTTTCAATATGGGTCACTGAGTCGATGTACATTTCATATTGTTTTATATTGCTTTCCATTAGTTCTATTACATTATGTCTAATTGTTCGATGGTCATTTTGTGAACCGTATAAAACTACACCTAAACATCTAAAGAAACAGTTCCCGTCCTTCTCTATTTGAACTATGTTGTAGCCGTCATAACTCTTATACTCGCATTGCTCAAGCATTCTATTCGAAAGTGTTTCAGCACTGTTTTCCTTATTCTCTGATTTGTTATGATTTGAAATTTTAATTTTTTCTAGACCTATTCTATTTTTTGTAATCCCGGTTGACCTCTTAATTTGTGTAATTTCATTATCTTTTTGTTGTTCAAATGTTCTAGTGTTTTGTTCTCAAAGTTGTCTACTTTTACTGAGTAACTGTCTCATTTCTGATGGAGGAACATGCAATTCATGTCATTTATTACTATCTCTATTTCATTACTTATTTCTCTAATTCGTCTTGCCGATGTTAATTTAGCTTCCTGCATTACCTTAAACGAAGTCTCTTTTAATATCTGATTTACATTTAATCTTTCTGCTTCACTAGTCTTCATGTTTACGCTTAGTTTTATTTTAAAGCCAGTTGGAACTACTGCATTATCTATACAAGTATCTATAAAGTTTTGATGAGAACGATACTTAGCTCTCTGTGCCGTCAGTCTCTTAAGTTTATTATCCGCCTGTCTTGCCCTCCTGGATTGGTGTAATACTCCAGTCCGCCTCTCACTTCCTCCATTCATTTCCTTTGTAGGATGATATTATGTATAAAACACAATAATATATTTTAGCTCAAAGAGCCAGCTGCCCAACGTTTCGATATGTTGTACATATCTTTCTCAAGGGAGCCTGTGTTTGAATCAAACATTGGAGGTATTTATAGGTTTTTGACGGCATGACAACTACTTGTTATTGTTTACATTCAAATTCATGATTTATTCTTACATGATGTAATGGTGTTCTATATATTGTGACATCATTTTACTTCTATCTTTGAATCTGTATTAATTCTAATTAACACTACTTTATATAAACTTATATTTTTATTATATCATGCAATGCTGGCTCTGAGGATCAGTCTAGATTTGGCCTCCCAGCGCATCAGCATGCACAACTTTTTGAATGAATTTTGTTTATTTATTTAAATGTTATATATTTATTGAAGTTAATTAGTTCATTCTTTTTCTGTTGAGTCCTGCTGGCATAATCGTGTTCAGTCTATTTATCCATTTACTTTCTTTTATTCTTCTATATGTCGCATTGTCTAATTTGAGCTGTTCTAATACTACAAACTTTACATCATTTATGTCATGTCCCTGACTGGTGAAGTGCTGTACTATTGGTTCATTCATTTTTTATTTCTAATTAATGAAAGGTGGTTCTGAATTCTTTTATAAAGTAGTTCCAGTCTCTCCAACATATTTGATTTCATCACATTTTTCACAGGCTATTCCATAAACAACATTGCTATTTTTTTACAGTAGGTATTAGTTTTTAGTGGATATGTGGTGTTCTTATGTTTAATTATATTTTTACGTTTGTCTATGTATTTACACACTTTACATCTACTAGTGCATATGTTCGTAGAACCTATTTTGTCAATTATTCTTTTATGTTTACTGTGAACTAAAATATCACCTAAATTAGCTTCTCTTTTGAATGCTACAACTGGGGCCTTAAGAAATACTTTTTTAATTTTTCTGAATTATGTAGAATCCATAAGTGTTTCCAAACTATCTTAGAAATATTGGGCAAAAGTTTAGAGTAAGTCATTATTAATGGGACTCTTTTGACCTTTTTATCTCTATTTTTATAATCTAGTAGATCATCTCTTTTTTAGTTTATCCACTTTTCTTAACTCCGTCTCTATAATTCTTTCTTTGTATCCTCTTTTTTAAGATTTGTTTTAATACATTTCTTTGTTTTACATAGTCACTTTCTTTTGAGCATATTCTTCAGTATTCTTATTCCTAGACCCTTTGGGATTGCCCTTTTAGTGTGTATCGGATGTGCAGAGGACATGTGTAAATACTGGTGCATGTCAGTAGGTTTACAGAAGAGGTCAGTCTCAATTGAACCTTCTTCAAGTTTTACTATGGTATCTAAAAATTCTATTTCTTTCCTTGTCCATCGAAGGTCCACCTTAATATTACTGTGTATTTCATTTGCATTTCAAAATGCATTCCTAATTAGATCCTATTGCGGTACCATCGTTTTGTTTGTAATTCTTATCAACAAATGTAAAATAACTGTTTTCTAAAACTATGTTGATCATGTTCAGTACCTCTGCTGTAGGTATTGATTTATCTAGTCTATTATCTAGTGCTTTTGACAAGCTTCTAAAGTTTCTTTTATGGCGGGACACTTGGGTACAAGTTTTACATCCATGCAAAATAAAATTGTATTCTCTGGAAGGTTGTGTTTTATTGATTCAAGTCTTTTTAAAAATTGTGTTGTATCCTTAACATAGCTTGGTAATTTCTCAACGTGCGACCTAAGTTGTTTTTCTGCTATTTCAGCTATTATGTGTGTTGGATTATCAATTGTACTGACTATCATTCGCATAGGGTGATTTTCTTTGTGCATTTTAGATTTTCCTCTTGCTAGGCCTGTTCTTGCATTATGTGGCTGCATGTATTTTTTTAATTCTTTTGATATAATGCCTTTATTGTATAGTCTCTCTGCAATTTCCTTAACCTCTTTTACCGATTTATTGATCTTATTGCTTTTAACTTCTTCATATGTATATGTATTATTTAATTCACATTCTACAGAGATTTCATATAGTCATCTGTGTTCATTATCACTATTCCTGAGCCTTTATCTGCTGGTCTTATCATTATATCATCATCATTTAACAACTCAGTCATAGCTTGTTCTTCAATATTGGTTAAATTAAGTTTACATCTTTTCTTTAGTCCTACTATTATTTCTTGTTTAACTACTTCAATATACATATCTAACCATTTATCTCTTCCATCCGGAGGAGTCCATGTGCTTGTACTATTAACCTTAATCCCATGTTCATAATTACCCTCTGAATCGAGATATTTTCATTGAAAAAATATTCTGCTAATCTCATCGTCTCTCCCACCTTTAATTCAGTGGCCAGTTTATCTTTATCTATGTATCTTTTTAGTCGGTATAAACTTAAGTCCTTTACTCAGTACCGCTTTTTGGGATGTGGTTAAAGTTTTACTTGATAAATTGAATACTATGTCTTCTGTCTTATCTTTTGTGTATTTGGTACCATGTCTATTTTTGGGTCTCCTATCTTTCTGTTTTGAATTCTCTGTCCTATTCATGTTTAACTCTCTATTTTGCATTTTATTATTTACTTTAACCTGGTTTATTTTACTGTTTTAGATTTATTTTGATTATCTTTCTTAATTATGCCACAGTATTTAGATTTTCTTCCGGTTTCATTGTCTTTAAATACAATAACTGAGAAATGGTTGTTGTTGTATAAAAGATTAATTGGATCGTTCTTATTTTTAATATATTCTATTGTGCCTTCATATTTAAAACAGTCCTTATTCTTTAAGTCTATGTATACGTGTATGGGCCTGGCCTGGGAGGTCTACAGCTGCCATAACTTCTGCCTCTGTAGCCCAAGAATCTATACTCCCATCACTTAATTTCATTTTTTCAATATGGGTCACTGAGTCGATGTACATTTCATATTGTTTTATATTGCTTTCCATTAGTTATATTACATTATGTCTAATTGTTCGATGGTCATTTTGTGAACCGTATAAACTACACCTAAACATCTAAAGAAACAGTTCCCGTCCTTCTCTATTTGAACTATGTTGTAGCCATCATAACTCTTATACTCGCATTGCTCAAGCATTCTATTCGAAAGTGTTTCAGCAGTGTTTTCCTTATTCTCTGATTTGTTATGATTTGAAATTTTAATTTTTTCTAGACCTATTCTATTTTGTAATCCCGGTTGACCTCTTAATTTGTGTAATTTCATTATCTTTTTGTTGTTCAAATGTTCTAGTGTTTTGTTCTCAAAGTTGTCTACTTTACGAAGTAACTGTCTCATTTCTGATGGAGGGAACATGCAATTCATGTCATTTATTACTATCTCTATTTCATTACTTATTTCTCTAATTCGTCTTGCGATGTTAATTTAGCTTCCTGCATTACCTTAAACAAGTCTCTTTTTAATATCTGATTTACATTTAATCTTTCTGCTTCACTAGTCTTCATGTTTACGCTTAGTTTTATTTTAAAGCCAGTTGGAACTACTGCATTATCTATACAAGTATCTATAAAGTTTTGATGAGAACGATACTTAGCTCTCTGTGCCGTCAGTCTCTTAAGTTTATTATCCGCCTGTCTTGCCCTCCTAGATTGGTGTAATACTCCAGTCCGCCTCTCACTTCCTCCATTCATTTCCTTTTGTAGGATGATATTATGTATAAAACACAATAATATATTTTAGCTCAAAGAGCCAGCTGCCCAACGTTTCGATATGTTGTACATATCTTTCTCAAGGGAGCCTGTGTTTGAATCCAAACATTGGAGGTATTTATAGGTTTTGACGGCATGACAACTACTTGTTATTGTTTACATTCAAATTCATGATTTATTCTTACATGATGTAATGGTGTTCTATATATTGTGACATCATTTTACTTCTATCTTTGAATCTGTTAATTCTAATTAACACTACTTTATATAAACTTATATTTTTATTATATCATGCAATGCTGGCTCTGAGGATCAGTCTAGATTTGGCCTCCCCAGCGCATCAGCATGCACAACTTTTGAATGAATTTTGTTTATTTATTTAAATGTTATATATTTATTGAAGTTAATTAGTTCATTCTTTTCTGTTGAGTCCTGCTGGCATAATCGTGTTCAGTCTATTTATCCATTTACTTTCTTTTTATTCTTCTATATGTCGCATTGTCTAATTTGAGCTGTTCTAATACTACAAACTTTACATCATTTATGTCATGTCCCTGACTGGTGAAGTGCTGTACTATTGGTTCATTCATTTTTTATTTCTAATTAATGAAAGGTGGTTCTGAATTCTTTTATATAAAGTAGTTCCAGTCTCTCCAACATATTTGATTTCATCACATTTTTTTCACAGGCTATTCCATAAACAACATTGCTATTTTTACAGTAGGTATTAGTTTTTAGTGGATATGTGGTGTTCTTATGTTTAATTATATTTTTACGTTTGTCTATGTATTTACACACTTTTACATCTACTAGTGCATATGTTCGTAGAACCTATTTTGTCAATTATTCTTTTATGTTTACTGTGAACTAAAATATCACCTAAATTAGCTTCTCTTTTTGAATGCTACAACTGGGGCCTTAAAAATACTTTTTTTAATTTTTCTGAATTATGTAGAATCCATAAGTGTTTCCAAACTATCTTAGAAATATTGGGCAAAAGTTTAGAGTAAGTCATTATTAATGGGACTCTTTTGACCTTTTTATCTCTATTTTTATAATCTAGTAGATCATCTCTTTTTAGTTTATCCACTTTTCTTAACTCCGTCTCTATAATTCTTTCTTTGTATCCTCTTTTTTTAAGATTTGTTTTTAATACATTTCTTTGTTTTACATAGTCACTTTCTTTTGAGCATATTCTTCGTATTCTTATTCCTAGACCCTTTGGGATTGCCCTTTTAGTGTGTATCGGATGTGCAGAGGACATGTGTAAATACTGGTGCATGTCAGTAGGTTTACAGAAGAGGTCAGTCTCAATTGAACCTTCTTCAAGTTTTACTATGGTATCTAAAAATTCTATTTCTTTCCTTGTCCATCGAAGGTCCACCTTAATATTACTGTGTATTTCATTTGCATTTCAAAATGCATTCCTAATTTAGATCCTATTGCGGTACCATCGTTTTGTTTGTAATTCTTATCAACAAATGTAAAATAACTGTTTTCTAAAACTATGTTGATCATGTTCAGTACCTCTGCTGTAGGTATTGATTTATCTAGTCTATTATCTAGTGCTTTTTGACAAGCTTCTAAAGTTTCTTTACGCGGGACACTTGGGTACAAGGATTTTACATCCATGCAAAATAAAATTGTATTCTCTGGAAGGTTGTGTTTTATTGATTCAAGTCTTTTTAAAAATTGTGTTGTATCCTTAACATAGCTTGGTAATTTCTCAACGTCTGCGACCTAAGTTGTTTTCTGCTATTTCAGCTATTATGTGTGTTGGATTATCAATTGTACTGACTATCATTCTTATAGGGTGATTTTCTTTGTGCATTTTAGGTTTCCTCTTGCTAGGCCTGTTCTTGCATTATGTGGCTGCATGTATTTTTTTAATTCTTTTGATATAATGCCTTTATTGTATAGTCTCTCTGCAATTTCCTTAACCTCTTTTACCGATTTATTGATCTTATTGCTTTTAACTTCTTCATATGTATATGTATTATTTAATTCACATTCTACAGATTTCATATAGTCATCTGTGTTCATTATCACTATTCCTGAGCCTTTATCTGCTGGTCTTATCATTATATCATCATCATTTAACAACTCAGTCATAGCTTGTTCTTCAATATTGGTTAAATTAAGTTTACATCTTTTTTTTAGTCCTACTATTATTTCTTGTTTAACTACTTCAATATACATATCTAACCATTTATCTCTTCCATCCGGAGGAGTCCATGTGCTTGTACTATTAACCTTAATCCCATGTTCATATCACCCTCTGAATCCGAGATATTTTCATTGAAAAATATTCTGCTAATCTCATCGTCTCTCCCACCCTTTAATTCAGTGGCCAGTTTATCTTTATCTATGTATCTTTTAGTCGGTATAAACTTAAGTCCTTTACTCAGTACCGCTTTTGGGATGTGGTTAAAGTTTTACTTGATAAATTGAATACTATGTCTTCTGTCTTATCTTTTGTGTATTTGGTACCATGTCTATTTTTGGGTCTCCTATCTTTCTGTTTTGAATTCTCTGTCCTATTCATGTTTAACTCTCTATTTTGCATTTTATTATTTACTTTAACCTGGTTTATTTTTACTGTTTTAGATTTATTTTGATTATCTTTCTTAATTATGCCACAGTATTTAGATTTTCTTCCGGTTTCATTGTCTTTAAATACAATAACTGAGAAATGGTTATTGTTGTATAAAAGATTAATTGGATCGTTCTTATTTTTAATATATTCTATTGTGCCTTCGTATTTAAAAACAGTCCTTATTCTTTAAGTCTATGTATATCGTGTATGGGCTATTCAGGAGGTCTACAGCTGCCATAACTTCTGCCTCTGTAGCCCAAGAATCTATACTCCCATCACTTAATTTCATTTTTTTTCAATATGGGTCACTGAGTCGATGTACATTTCATATTGTTTTATATTGCTTTCCATTAGTTCTATTACATTATGTCTAATTGTTCGATGGTCATTTTGTGAACCGTATAAAAACTACACCTAAACATCTAAAGAAACAGTTCCCGTCCTTCTCTATTTGAACTATGTTGTAGCCATCATAACTCTTTATACTGCATTGCTCAAGCATTCTATTCGAAAAGTTTTTCAGCACTGTTTTCCTTATTCTCTGATTTGTTATGATTTGAAATTTTAATTTTTTTCTAGACCTATTCTATTTTGTAATCCCGGTTGACCTCTTAATTTGTGTAATTTCATTATCTTTTGTTGTTCAAATGTTCTAGTGTTTTGTTCTCAAAGTTGTCTACTTTACGAAGTAACTGTCTCATTTCTGATGGAGGAACATGCAATTCATGTCATTTATTACTATCTCTATTTCATTACTTATTTCTCTAATTAGCCTTGCCGATGTTAATTTAGCTTCCTGCATTACCTTAAACAGAAGTCTCTTTTAATATCTGATTTACATTTAATCTTTCTGCTTCACTAGTCTTCATGTTTACGCTTAGTTTTATTTTAAAGCCAGTTGGAACTACTGCATTATCTATACAAGTATCTATAAAGTTTTGATGAGAACGATACTTAGCTCTCTGTGCCGTCAGTCTCTTAAGTTTATTATCCGCCTGTCTTGCCCTCCTGGATTGGTGTAATACTCCAGTCCGCCTCTCACTTCCTCCATTCATTTCCTTTGTAGGATGATATTATGTATAAAACACAATAATATATTTTAGCTCAAAGAGCCAGCTGCCCAACGTTTCGATATGTTGTACATATCTTTCTCAAGGGAGCCTGTGTTTGAATCCAAACATTGGAGGTATTTATAGGTTTTGACGGCATGACAACTACTTGTTATTGTTTACATTCAAATTCATGATTTATTCTTACATGATGTAATGGTGTTCTATATATTGTGACATCATTTTTACTTCTATCTTTGAATCTGTATTAATTCTAATTAACACTACTTTATATAAACTTATATTTTTTATTATATCATGCAATGCTGGCTCTGAGGATCAGTCTAGATTTGGCCTCCCAGCGCATCAGCATGCACAACTTTTGAATGAATTTTGTTTATTTATTTAAATGTTATATATTTATTGAAGTTAATTAGTTCATTCTTTTCTGTTGAGTCCTGCTGGCATAATCGTGTTCAGTCTATTTATCCATTTACTTTCTTTTATTCTTCTATATGTCGCATTGTCTAATTTGAGCTGTTCTAATACTACAAACTTTACATCATTTATGTCATGTCCCCTGACTGGTGAAGTGCTGTACTATTGGTTCATTCATTTTTTTTTTTTTATTTAATGAAAGGTGGTTCTGAATTCTTTTATATAAAGTAGTTCCAGTCTCTCCAACATATTTGATTTCATCACATTTTTCACAGGCTATTCCATAAACAACATTGCTATTTTTACAGTAGGTATTAGTTTTTAGTGGATATGTGGTGTTCTTATGTTTAATTATATTTTTACGTTTGTCTATGTATTTACACACTTTACATCTACTAGTGCATATGTTCGTAGAACCTATTTTGTCAATTATTCTTTTATGTTTACTGTGAACTAAAATATCACCTAAATTAGCTTCTCTTTTTGAATGCTACAACTGGGGCCTTAAAAATACTTTTTTTAATTTTTCTGAATTATGTAGAATCCGCAAGTGTTTCCAAACTATCTTAGAAATATTGGGCAAAAGTTTAGAGTAAGTCATTATTAATGGGACTCTTTTGACCTTTTTATCTCTATTTTTATAATCTAGTAGATCATCTCTTTTTAGTTTATCCACTTTTCTTAACTCCGTCTCTATAATTCTTTCTTTGTATCCTCTTTTTTTAAGATTTGTTTTTAATACATTTCTTTGTTTTACATAGTCACTTTCTTTTGAGCATATTCTTCGTATTCTTATTCCTAGACCCTTTGGGATTGCCCTTTTAGTGTGTATCGGATGTGCAGAGGACATGTGTTCCCTTCCAGGGTGATGGTGTGCATTTTTCTATTTTATATTATTTAATTAGTGTGTAATCTTTATATTATTTATGTATTACGTGTAGTGTTTTCTTTTTTTTTCACAACGTAACCTTTTCTTTCATTGCCTTGTTTTGCATGTTAAATTGCTGCTGATCTGTTGCCATGGAGACCCGACGCACTCTGTGGGCGCGTTAAGTAAGTGAGCGGCTCAGAGCGGCTCAGTAAAAGAATCAACTTAACGACTCGCTCAGTTCTGCTCCCGCTGAGCAGCTCAGAGCATTTTTCATCAGTGATCAGAGTGAGCGGACTGAATGGACACCTGCAGGAAAGAAGTGGAGATCACAGGCAGGATTGACAAATACGTTTGTCAAGAACGATGAACTGGTTTCGACTTATGAAGTTATGTATTAATTGGCTAAATAAGATGGTAAAAATTGTTGTTTTCGAATTTGTATCATTTTTTTTTTAAATGTAGAGCTGTTTTATAGTTATTAATGTATTATTATTAGGCTTGTAGTATTAATATTATTCATAATTTTCTTTATTAACGTCGGTATTGCCGGTATTAAACACAGCCAGATATGAGGTTCATCCAAACAGAGCGCCGAACTCAGCGAGGTACAGCAGGGACAGTAACTTCACACGGGGCCATTTTATCTACCATCACCTCAGAAACACAAAGAAGCAAATAATTATTATTCACCATTTTTAAAAGTCGCTCAGCGCTCTCGTGGAGCAGAGCGTTAAGTCATTTAAATCTGCTCAGTGTGCTTTCTGAGCGGCTCGCTTACTTAACGCGCCCACTGTTTCCCTTACCTGTTGCGGAAATGCAAGCGCGGCGTCTTTGAAAAGGGGGGGTTTGTTCTACAGCTATTGCTGCTATTTTGTACAGTCCCTGAGTCGGGAGAACGCACCTTTCTTGTTGTTTTGGAAAGTCTGTAGTCTTTCTATTTTGTCCGCCGACCGAGAGAGTAAGAACCTTTGCAGCAGGGCATACTTATAAACTGTATTAGATAAATGTTAGTTCGGGGTTACTTTTACTAGTAAGTTGTTCTCCCTCCTCGGGTGCTCTCTGGATAGATACTGTTGTATGTATTTGTTTGTTTTCTTTTATTTTTACACGTGCACGTGAAATGTTTTTAAATTAAATTAACCAAAGATGTATTGAAATTATAATAGTCAAAAATAGCAATCTGTGTACTGATACTTTTTAACGCTAGCATTTCTACAGCTTTGTCTCTTGCATTCCATTTTGTACATATCTGTTTAACTTAAACCAGCGTAAAGAATCTAGCATTTGCTGTCTCTTGGAATAATTGAGAATTGATTGACAGTTAAAAGCTTTGGACCTGTCTGACATAGTGGGCCCGGTCATACAGTTTTTTATTATTTCGTGTGAAGTTTAATTAATTATTTGTTTGTTTGTTTTAAAGAACTTTTGTTGTGATTATTTGTTTGAATTTGATTGTGTGAATTGCTTCTTTGCTGTGTAATTATCTAATTTATTTATTAATTTCATGTATGTTAGTGTCTTACACTTGGTTAAGTTACAAATTGTTTTGTCTGTGGCCCCCTTGTGCAACCTGGTGTTAACATCCTCAAATCTTACCATTATTGACTCGCATTACTATAAACAATCACAATGATGACTAAAACTTTTAGAATTCTGTAGAGTCTTTGAGTTCTGTTAATTGAATTTGAACAATAAAAGTGCAATTATTTTTTTCTATCTGTCTCTTTGTTGTGTTGTGTACGTCCTAACAGATAATTGGAGGTCCCTCACCTTTCTTGAGGGTGGTGTAGTCAATAATCTATAATTCTTAATTTATCTTTTGTTAATTAAATTCAAGTAACACGCTACATTAGCTCCCTCGTTGTTTTGAGGGTGTTAATTTGAATTTTTGCACTAGTTATCTTTTGACAGTTGGTGAGTGACACATATTGGTGTTTTATTGACATTTAAATAGGGCTACTGGTATTGATGTAAAATTGAACGGGTTTGGGGAAGTAACAAGAAATGTTAATACACCACCCTAACAAATAAAAATATAAATGAAAAAAACACCATGTAGGTGTTATCTCATTAGAGATATGTCAGCACACTAATTATTATTTTATACACAATGTGTGCTGTTGCTCAATCTATAGTCCTGAAATCTAATGGTTGTAATTTTCATTGAAAATGTAAAATACTGTAAGAACTAGCATTGTAAGGACAGAAACATGAATTTGGTCCCCTGATATAATGCCAGAGGGTTAGAAGAACCATGTTTCATCTCATTGGAGGTTATATGGCAAGTGTTACAATCAGGTGTTTACCTCAAGCGTAACAGAAAGCTAGCAAGATGTCTTGTGCCATTCAGGTCTAAATATTTTGAACCCAATCCATACAGCAAAAGACAGTCATTTTGTGTTTTTGTTAGTGATGTCTGCTTTCATTTGTGTTCACTATGTTCTGTTTTACATGTTTTAAGAAGTACTGAGTTGGTAATATGTATTCTAAGCAAACTAAAGATTGTTGCTGTTGAAATGTGAATTTTACTGCTTCTATTGAAGTATGGTGTATATGAAGGATATAACAATTATATTCTTTAAGTCTTGTCTGGTTAAGTTTATAATGTGCATGAAATGTACATGAAACAGGCCTGTTTAGAGCAGTTTAAAAATCCTGAAAATATGGATGTGCATCCTCTCGCCTGGGTAGTATTGAAATGATCTATACTAAATAAAAGCTCAGTGAACAACGTAAAAAATACTACAACTACAACTAATAATAATGATTCATCTACAACAAATTACTTTATGCCCAGATAATGTACTAAAGCTATTTCTGTTTAAACCCCTGTGCTTTGAAACATTAATACGATCTGTAGGCGAGGTAAATAAAAGATCATGTTGTGTAATAAGTATTTGTATATTTTAGCCAACTTTGTAAAAAATAAATAAATAAAAACAGAAGTCGTTGAAATGTTAACTATCTATTTGTTATATATATATATATATATATATATATATATATATATATATTACCGGAAAATAAAAACAGCACTGCGAGTGCACGTGAAGTGAAAGAAAGCAAGGAGGTGTTCTGAGAGACCCGTAGGGCGGGGGATGCAGAAATTGTACGAGATGATGCAGGATATTTCACAACAACTGACGTAGCTAGATGCTTAAGCTAATGAGAATGTGAGACGATATGAAGACAGCTGTGCATCTGTCTGTAAAACATGTTTACATCTGGATACAGTGAATAAAGTGTTCAACTTTGTCATGTTACTAACCAGGGCTCAAAGTGCCTATCATACCATGCTTGGTGCAATTTCATTAGGTTTCACTTTCTTTTCATCAGACACGAAAGCACACCCCTTTCCAGTGTGACTGTCCTGTGACAGACCTCTTTCAGCATTACTTGAAGAGATTTGTTCCAGAATGGTTTACTCGCTTGAGAACAGCTCTAAGTGGCCATGCGTAGTAGTCACATTATTGCTCTTTGTAAGTATCGGTGTGGCTATTTTCACATTGGTGACGACTTCGGATTCAATGCAAGACGCGAGGAAATGTCAGAGCGATCTTAAGCTTCAAAACCACTACCATTCACACAGTGTTCTGAAGTGGGAGAAGGAACGGGAGAACTTGCTGGCTCAACTGGAAACAAGTAGAACGGATCAAGCAAGACTACAGGCAATAGTGGCCCAGGGAGAGGAAAACCTGAAGACTGTTAACTCAGCCCTTATCTTGTGCCAGGAACAAACGGTGAGCTAGGAGAGGTTCAAATCACTAGGTAGTGTGTGTTAACCAATGCTTTGATAACGGAGTTTACTTCCGTCAAGAACATCTGTCTGAAACATATGATACCAAAACGACAACTGCTAATAAAAAACAATAAAAGAGAAAAGTTTAACATGTACATAAACTGATTTTTTTGGTTATTTATTTATTATCAAAGTTAAGGACGTTGTGGACAAAATGTTCTTTTTCAATTTGCTATTCAAATTCCCCGATGCCAAGATTTATAAAATTCTAACTGTTATCAAAGTTCAGAAAATATACAATGTATGTATATTTTAGACCTCGTTTCTTTCTTTCTTTCTTTCTTTCTTTCTTTCTTTCTTTCTTTAATGGTAAGTTTATGTGCGGTACAGGATACACTGTAATTTTAAGAGCGCTGCCTCTAGTGGTCTTTCAGTGTCCCTGCTGTTTGTTTCACTTGTCACATTGTTTAGCAACAGTAAATACACACAGACAGAGACCAACATTTAGAATATTAATCGACTTCATTTACTAGACCAGATCATCTGTCAGTCTTTTATGTCAAATATACTGGCTGATGTCACAGATGCACTTTTCCATAGGGCAAGGGAGTAAGTAAGTTTTCCAATTGGGGATGTGGAACATAATAGAGCCAAGCACTGCTATTATCAGTGGTCTGGCTTCCCAAACGTGCTCGGTGTAATAGAGTGCACACATGTATGTGGCAATATCCTCAGATTCAAGGAATGAAATTGCTTTCCGAAACAGAAAACATCATCATTCTTAACTGTGCAAGTTCATGATGATTTTTCACAAACATACAGAAACATTCAGAAATTGCATGTAAAGAATATGAATAATTAATAATGCATAAAACTGTTTTATTTTTACAGAACTAGGTCCGGGGCCAACTGCTAATTTAAAAGAATCTTTTTGACAATTGAAGGATTATAAGCCAATGACAAAATAAATGGAAAACAACCTCTTCCATAAAAAGGTCAAAATAAAGAAGTTGAGCAAAAAAACTGTTTTTTCAGGGACTTAAAGTTTAAAATACGATGGATATAACCCCAAATACACCTCTTCCATAAAAAGGTCAAATAAAGTAAAAAAGATTCTTGGATAAAAGCATCTGCTAAATGACTAAATAATAATAATACAGCGTGCCTATAGAAGAAAAATCCTAATTTATTTCACTAATACAATGTGTTCTCTGATGCAATATTAATATTCATATTCTTAAATGCAATATCTGAATGTTTCTGTATGTTTGTGAAAAATCATAATAAAAAATGTTAAACATTAATATGCGTGTGTTACTTAAGAACATAAGAAAGTTTACAAAAGAGAGGAGGCCATTCGGCCCATCTTGCTCATTTGGTTGTTAGTAGCTTATTGATCCCAGAATCTCATCAAGCAGCTTCTTGAAGGATTCCAGGGTGTCAGCTTCAACAACATTATTGGGGAGTTGGTTCCAGACCCTCACAATTCTCTGTGTAAAAAAGTGCCTCCTATTTTCTGTTCTGAATGCCCCTTATCTAATCTCCATTTGTGACCCCTGGTCCTTGTTTCTTTTTTCAGGTCAAAAAAGTCCCCTGGGTCGACATTGTCAATACCTTTTAGAATTTTGAATGTTTGAATCAGATCATCGTGTATCTTCTTTGTTCAAGACTGAATATATTCAATTATTTTAGCCTGTCTTCATACGACATGCCTTTTAAACCGGGGATAATTCTGGCCGCTCTTCTTTGCACTCTTTCTAGAGCAGCAATATCCTTTTTGTAACGAGGTGACCAGAACTGAAAATAATATTCTAGATGAGGTTTTACTAATGCATTGTAAAGTTTTAACATTACTTCCCTTGATTTAAATTCAACACTTTTCACAATATATCAGAGCATCTTGTTGGCCTTTTTAATAGCTTCCCCACATTGTCTAGATGAAGACATTTCTGAGTCAACATAAACTCCTAGGTCTTTTTCATAGATTCCTTCTTCAATTTCAGTATCTCCCATATGATATTTATAATGCACATTTTTATTGCCTGCGTGCAGTACCTTACGCTTTTCTCTAGTAAATGTAATTTCCCATGTGTCTGCCCAGTTCTGAATGCTGTGTAGATCATTTTGAATGACCTTTGCTGCTGCAACAGTGTTTGCCACTCCTCCTATTTTTGTGTCGTCTGCAAATTTAACAAGTTTGCTTACTATACCAGAATCTAAATCATTGATGTAGATTAGGAATAGCAGAGGACCTAATACTGATCCCTGTGGTACACCACTGGTTACCTCACTCCATTTTGAGGTTTCTCCTCTAATCAGTACTTTCTGTTTTCTACATGTTAACCACTCCCTAATCCATGTGCATGCATTTCCTTGAATCCCTACTGCATTCAGTTTGAGAATTAATCTTTTATGCAGGACTTTGTCAAAAGCTTTCTGGAAATCTAAACCGTGTCGTATGCTTTGCAATTATCCATTGTCGATGTTGCATCCTCAAAAGAATCAAGCAGGTTAGTTAGACATGATCTCCCTTTCCTAAAACCATGCTGACTGTCTCCCAGAATACTGTTACCATATAGGTAATTTTCCATTTTGGATCTTAATATAGTTTCCACAAGTTTACATATAATAGAAGTCAGGCTTATTGGTCTGTAGTTACCTGGTTCGGTTTTGTCTCCCTTTTTGTGGATCGGTATTACGTTTGCAATTCCCCAGTCTATCGGTACAACCCCTGGTCAAGAGACTGTTGCATGATCTTGGTTAGCGGTTTGTAAATAACTTCTTTCATTTCTTTGAGTACTATTGGGAGGATCTCATCCGGCCCAGGGGATTTGTTTATTTTAGGAGCTCCTAGCCCCTTTAATTAGGTTACATATGTTTTCAAATGGTCATATGTTAATTATGTATTTAATATATTCTAAAATTAGCCAGCCTCCACTTATAAGCCCCTGTTTGAATTTTCTGAACAAGGCACTGCTCTCCACAATAAATGAGTCGTGGCATGAGCCAGGGTACTTAGCAACTACATCCGTGATAATACATTGAGCATCACATAAAACTTGCACAGTTAAAGAATGATGAATGTTTTCATTCCTTGAATCTGGGGATATTGCAACATGTGTGCAATCTATTACAACGAACACGTTTGGGAAGCCAGACCACTGATAATATTTGTGTTTTTTCTATTTTGTTCCACATCCTCAATTGGAACTAGTATATACCTTTGCCCTACGGAAAAGTGCACCTGTGACATCAGTCAGTATCTTTGACATAGAAGACTGGCAGATGCCTGATCTGTCCCCAGCTGTTGTCTGGATGGCACCCGTTGCATGAAAATGAATGGCTACTGTAACCTGCAGGATGTGTAACACTAAGTATATTTTTTGTAATGCATTTCTAGTAAATACTGCAGGGGGTTTTGTAACACTAAGTGTGTTTTTGTAAGGGATTTGTAGATATTTCCTTTAAGCCCAAACTATGGCACAGATGGTAAAGTAAGCATAGAAAGGGGAATGTTGCTTTATCTAATGTGTATTTGAAAATATTAGGTAGCTAAAAAGGATGTACCCTTCCAGTTACTGTATATTGATATGTTTTTCTGTTGCAGGATATTTTATATACAAATCTCACATTGGTGGAAAATCAGGTTTTGATGCTGAAAAGTGAACAGGCCAATGTGACAGCGGAAATGCAAGGTGGGATAACTTGATGTATTAGTAGTAAAGGGGCATTGCATGGTTTTATTACAGCAGAGGTTTTCAAACTGTGGGGACCGAGGTTATTAGGGGGCACCAATACTTGACTGGAAAATACATTTTTCTGATTTCCTGATTGACAATACACTACAGAGGCAGGGATCATGTTGTGATCAACCCCCTTCTAAATCCGAGTAATCCCTGTGCACAGAGGCTGTGTCGTTTCAGACCTATCGTAACTCAGTGACTCTATTGCCCAGCCTTCATTTGAAAGTGCAGCGGCTGTGGGTTTTAATATCAAATACATTTTGTTCACAAATAAAATCAAATTAAAAAAAAACTAGATTTAGATACACCTACAGTTTATAAATAGAAGGGGTCTTAGCTTGTAGTTTAATTTATGGGCTTTGCTGCGGGCAGCATGTACGGTGCAACATTTTATTAAATACATATTTTATAAAGTTATAATAAAGTTATAATAAAAAAATTAAGCTGGACAAACATTACAATTACTATTCGTAATTACATTAACATTAATAAAGACTAGTAACTTATTAAACTGTTACAACCCTGTTTTCCAAATGCAAAAGTAAGGACTTGGGGGATTTCAAAGTTCAGTTAGTTGTTTCACAGCAAAACACTGTCAATTAAACTGATTTTATTACTAATACAGTATACCTTTTATTTCACAGACATAAACAAATTGAAATTTCAATGATTGTAGATTAAAAGCACTAAGGGCATTACTACTAGTAAAACCAGGCAGTGATATAAACAAAAAGGTATACTGTAATAACAATACTGTAATAATAATAGTAATAATAATATAGTTTAATTTACAGAGTTTGGCTTTGAAACAATTAAATTGACTTTTAAATCCTCCACGTCCTTACTTTCTCATTTTAAATGTGGAATTAAGAGTGAGAATAGTGACTATGTATGGATGTTAATACAATTATGAATAGTGATTGTAATAAAGTGTATCCATCTTCAATCTATATTCTAAATTTATTTAGCGACCCGGCGATTTCCATCGCTGCAGGACTTATTGACTGTCCCGTCACTTATATTTGTGTTTATATTACTTTTTAAAAGCCACTATAGGGATAGCTACCCCATAATAAAATAATTGAAAAAAAAAAATCTTCAGTTAATTTAAACGATGTACAAATTAGATCTGGTACTTTAATACAGATGGGTTTTTAGGTAACCATATCCCTGAAAAATATATAATTGGTATTTTTGGCAAATCTGTTGTGATTTTCATAACATTTAGATCACAGTGTTGTTGTTTGGTTGCTAGAAAGCTGGATAGTGGTGCCATAAATGAAAAGGCATCCCAAGCCTGATCTCACAGGTGAAATGTTACTATCGCTTTTATAGCGCTCAAGAAAAACGAGGACAATGGCACTGGCTACAGACATGTGCAATGTGGGCTGAATCAGCCACATTGCATCCAGTGTTCTGCACTGTATAGCCAGCAAACCAAAAAGAAACGTCATCAAAAGTGGCTGATCACTAGATGGCTCTGGCTGTTCTCAAAAGACACCAGCATGCAGTGGTGCTGGGACAGTCTTTATAGTGGGGGTGCAGTTGCTATTATGTTAAACATGTTAATAAAACGAAGCCTGCATCAACACTCGTTTATCTATTTAAGTAAATCAATCTTTAACCACAGTCCTTGCTAGAATGTTTACAACATGCTTACCGTAAAACGTGTAGATCAAACAAATCGCTAAATAGGCGTATACTGTTATGATCCACATAAATACTACAGTTTAGAAATGCGCCCCAGTACTTCAGCATCCCCAGTTCCTGCACCCCTGCTTGCATATATTAATGGCAGACAGCTCGAACTGAAGAGCAGCCCCTGAATCTGGTGAAAGCACCTGAACAAAATAAAAAAGAAGGATTTGAGTCATTGCAGTAAGAGCTACAGTAGGCGTGAAAAAAAAGGTAATGTTAAAAAAAACATGAACAAAATTCAATTTGAAGTTAGGACAGTTTATAAGTAAATTTGGCTGAATCTATTATTAACCCTGGAATAAATACAGTGGTCCATTGAGATGGGCTGGGGAGTCTCCTGACTGAAATTCAACCTCTTGAACAAGCTGGGGGTTTCCTTACCAAGACCTACAGGATTGTGATTCTATCACACTTCAGCGTCCCACATCTTGGTAAGGAAAGGCAGCATGAGTGCTCAGAGCTCTATTACTTCAATGCACCACCATTTAAAGGGGAGGGGATTGGTGCTAGGCTGATCATTTAAAGGTGAGGGGATTGGTGCTAGGCTGATCACTTAAAGGGGAGGGAATTGGTGCTAGGCTGATCATTTAAAGGGGAGGGAATTGGTGCTAGGCTGATCATTTAAAGGGGAGAGGATTGGTGCTAGGCTGATCATTTAAAGGGGAGGGGATTGGTGCTAGGCTGATCATTTAAAGGGGAGGGGATTGGTGCTAGGCTGATCATTTAAAGGGGGGGATTTAAAAGGGAGTGCTAGGCTGATCATTTAAAGGGGAGGGGATTGGTGCTAGGCTGATCATTTAAAGGGGAGGAGATTGGTGCTAGGCTGATCATTTAAAGGGGAGGGGATTGGTGCTAGGATGATCATTTAAAGGGGAGGGGATTGGAGCTAGGCTGATCATTTAAAGGGGAGGGGATTGGTGCTTTGCTGATCATTTAAAGGGGAGGGGATTGGTGCTTGGCTGATTGCAGGGTGGATCTCTGGGTATTAAAAGGGAGGAGGCTAGAGAAGTGCTGCAATCCAGCTTCTGGGTTTGTAAAAACTGTGTGTGTTTGTGCTTGGTCACAACAGGTCACTACAGGTCACTACAGGTCTAAAGACCTGTCTTCCATGGACTCAATTGAAAGCAGTTGTTAATAGCCTCTTGTATACAGCCCTCCCCCTTGGAAATAAACCCTACTCTTGTACCTGAGCCTGTTCATTGCTTACTGGGGTGAAGACCTCCACATCCAGCTCTGTATAGTATCCTGGTATATAGTTTGGAATCCTGAATGGCTCTTTTTGTATCTTTAGGTGAAATCGATTCACATCGAAAGAACTTGACACGCATATCGCAGGAGCTGCAGAGTACCAACCAGCAGTATACTCAGGCCATGGAGAGCAAGCAAGCAGCCGACTCTCTGAAGTGAGTATATTAACCCCTGCATTTCAGGAACTGGAGGGGTTTTAACACCAGAATCCTGCAGAGAGGGCTTAACTGTCTGCTAGTTCACAACTGAACAGAGGGTATAACAACCGTGATTTTAAATAGTAAAGGTTTTTTATGAACTTTTTCATTACAATTGGAGTGAGTACAATGAGAAAGTGACTTTTCAGCTACCACCCCTTAATGGGTTTAGGGAGTCTCTTATTGTGTAAAAGATGTAATCTCATGCAGTTTGGAGTGCTCAAACTTTAGCAAGTAATGTCTCTTTTAATAATAATCCAATATCATACACATGACTTATTATGACTCACAAACACTCCGGTTGTAAACTACTGTGCGATATTTTCTACGCACCAGGTGACATCTGTCTGCAGGATAAGATATGCTGACATTTTGACAAAACCTTCTCATTTGATTTGCAATACTTGAGTTATAATAATAGGACAGTATGATGCAGGTTGGGCCAGCAGCAGATTTGAAAGGTCCCTGGCCATGTGATTTCTTTTGAATCTTAAGACTAACAAAAAAGGATTAGGGGGTACTTGATTGACGTTTTTAAATTGAAATTGCTCTTGTTTTCCAGGCAGAACTTTAATTTCTTAATTCGCCATCTCGACAGTAAAGCGTTGTATAGCATAAACTGTACTGAAAGAAATGTCTCTTAAACCCTCTGCTGGATTTTTTTGTTAATGTCCATCTGACCAAAGAAAGCTGAATGCAAACAGTGCAAGCGATTCGTATCATGAAGACACACCCAGTCTCCGGGATCACTTGACAAACCGCGCAAATTCATATTATTACTTTTATTTTTATTAGTAGTTGTATTTTAAAGTAATACAATGTGACTGCAGTTGTTTTAATTGGCAGCAATAAGGTGCTGCTGCAAGCTTACTGTATATATTGCGAGCAGCAGCAATTACAGACGTGCTCAAATTTGTTGGTACCCTTACAGCTCATTGAAATAATGCTTCATTCCTCCTGAAAAGTGATGAAATTAAAAGCTATTTTATCATGTATACTTGCATGCCTTTGGTATGTCATAGAATAAAGCAAAGAAGCTGTGAAAAGAGATGAATTATTGCTTATTCTACAAAGATATTCTAAAATGGCTGGACACATTTGTTGGTTGTCTTAGAAAAGATAATAAATATTTGGATTATAGTGATATTTCAAACTAATTAGTTTTTTAATTAGTATCACACATGTCTCCAATCTTGTAATCAGTCATTCAGCCTTTAAATGGAGAAAAGTAGTCACTGTGCTGTTTGGTACCATTGTGTGCACCACACTCTCACATGGACCAGAGAAAGTGGTGTTTGTCTGAGGAGATCAGAAAGAAAATAATAGACAAGCATGGTGGTGTAAAGGCTGTCCATCTCCAAGCAGCTTGATGTTCCTGTGACAACAGTTGCAAATATTATTAAGAAGTTTAAGGTCCATGGAACTGTAGCCAGCCTCCCTGTGCTCACTGTGGTGTTTGATTGAACAGAAGGATAGTCTCAATGGTCAAAAAGAACCAAGTAACTTGTCTTTGATACAAGCTGAACTCCAAGGTGAAGGTGCTCACTTCTGATTGCACCATCCGTCGCTTTTTGAGCGAAAGTGGGCTCCATGGAAGAAGACCCAGGGTGTTTCCTTTTGAAAAAAAACATAAAAAGCCAGACTGGAATTAGCTAAAATGCATTTGACAAGCCACAATCCTTCTGGGAGAATGTCCTTTGGACAGATGAGTCAAAACTGGAGTGTTTGTCTTTGTGTTGCAGCTCTATGTTCTCAATGAAAAAAATGAAGTTTCAAAGAAAAGAACACCATACCTACAGTGAAACATGGAGGAGGCTCGGTTTGTTTTGGGGTTGCTTTGCTGCGCCTGGCACAGGGTGCCTTGAATCTGTGCAGGGCACAATGAAATCTCAAGACTATCAAGGCATTCTGGAGCGAAACGTGCCCAGTGTCAGAAAGTTCTGTCTCAGTCTCAGGTCATGGGTCCTCCAACAGGATAATGACCCAAAACACACAGCAAAACCCCAAGAATGGATAAGAACAAAACATTGGACTATTCTGAACCTGGCCTTCTATGAGTCATGATCTGAATCTATGAACATCTATGGAAAGAGCTGAAACTTGCAGTCTGGAGAAGGCACCCATCAAACCTGAGACAGCTGGAGCAGTTTGCTCAGGAAGAGTGGGCCAAACTACCTGTTACCAGGTGCAGAAGTCTCATTGAGAGCTACAGAAAACGTTTGATTGCAGTGATTGCCTCTAAAGGTTGTGTGCAAGATCACAAAATATTAGGTTAGCGGTCCCATCATTTTTTGTCCATGCCATTTCATTTGTTTTCTTATTTACAATATTATGTTGAAGTAAAAAATCAAAAGCAAAGTCTGTTTCTATTAAATATGGAATAAACAATGGTGGAACCAATTGTGTTTTATTGGAGTTTTAAGTTATTTCAGAAAAATTGTGCATTCTTCGTTTTTTGTGGAGGGGTACCAACAAATTTGAGCACGTCTGTACGTGTACATAAACAACATATATTTTAAATTTAAATTATAAAAAGTCCTGTTAAGTCTTGCTCTAAACTAAGACATGAATGTTTTATTCCATTTATGGTGATGTAGTTTGCTCACTGTGGTGTTTGTCTTTGTGTTGCATAATGCGTGATCTATCAAATGTGTGTTAGGTGTTTTGCCTTTGTGTGACATCAGTGGTGTGTTGCAGTTGCTCACTGTGTTTGTCTGTGATGTTTGTTCACTGTGGTGTTTGTCAGTCAGTCTCTCAGTGCTCACTGTGGTGTTTGTGTTTGTGTTGCAGTCAGTTAAAATCACTGTGGTGTGTGTTGCAGTTCTCCTTTGCTCATAGTTGTTTTGTCTTTGTGTTGCAGTCATTTGCTCACTGTTGTTTTTTTGTGTTGCAGTCAAGGATTGCATAATCAGTGCTCACTGTGGTGTTTGTCTTTGTGTTGCATTTGTGAGCACTTTGTGTTGACTGAGTGTTGTGGTGTTTGTCAATCTCAGTGCTCACTGTGGTGTTTTGCCGGGCTGTGGTTTTGTCAGTCTGAATAAATGCTCAATGTTTGGTGTTGCAGTCAGTCTCAATCTCACTGTGGTGTTTTAGATTTTTGTTTCATATATAAGGCAAGTCACTCACCCCCATGTGTGTGCTCACTTTGGTGTTTGTATATTGAGAAAAGGACCTTTTGTGTTGCAGCAAAACAAATGCTACTGTGCTGTTTGTCTTTGTTTGTTGATAGTCTTGTTTTCAATGCTGTCCACTGTGGTGTTTTGTTTGTCTATTGCATTTTGGCCTCAAATGCTCATGTTGTGTTTTGTTCAAAATTTTATTTTCTGTGTTTATTAAATGCTCACTGTGCTGTTTGTCTTTGTGTTTCACCTGCTAGTACTGCCTGTCTGTGTGTTTCTTTCTGGCCTGACGTCACCCCTATAGCCAGCCTGTTCACACATGGGGTCACTTGGAGAGTGAACAAGCCCTTCAGGCCTCCTTTCCTGTTAGTAACCAACCAGCTACTTCCGCTAATGACTGACATGCTTTGCAGCCAGTAAGATGCTTGACCCTGAAAGCAGTGCTGAAATCACCCGGGAAGTGTAACAGATTTCCTGGGAGAGAAGGCAAGCAAGGGGAGAACTGTCTTTAACCAGTGTAGTACCAGATGTCATGTTTAAAATTCAAATCCATAATCTTTTGAAACTGCACCAGACGTAATCAGTTTTGTGAAACAGGTGGTTTATAAAAGCACTTGAGACCTACATATACAGTCAGTGGAATTGTTTTTATAAAAGAAACATGTATAGTCAAATTGTTTTTATAAAAGCATGCTGAGACCTACATGTATACAGTCAGTGGAATTGTTTTTATAAAAGCATGCTGAGACCTACATGTATACAGTCAGTGGAATTGTTTTTATAAAAGCATGCTGAGACCTACATGTATACAGTCAGTGGAATTGTTTTTATAAAAGCATGCTGAGACCTACATGTATACAGTCAGTGGAATTGTTTTTATAAAAGCATGCTGAGACCTGTACACTCAATGGAATTGGGTTCTTCTCTTTTAGGAATGTGCTATAGAAAGGAGTGTTGGATCAGGATTGTGAGGGTGGCGAGCCATCAGGACAGTCTGAATGGAAGTCTTTGAATCTACCAGGAACGATAGTGAATGTGAAGATCCAAATCTATGCTGAATCAGTACAAATCAATGCATGTTACCAGACCAAGGCTTGTCACAACTGAATACTGTGACAGGATAGCATCAGGCCCCAGATGTTATCAGCAGGAATGAGACTCAGAGGCAAGAAGCTGCAGTTTAAAATGCTGTTGTGCACGTTTAATTAAACAAAAACAGGAGAACAAATAAACAGGCCCAAGGGCCAAAATAAAACAAAACCAATACAAAAAGCGACTGCACATTCACTGGGCATTCACCTTCACTACAGACTTCCAAACACAGTATACATACAGCTCCAAACTCAGGTTCCACTCACCTACCTACCAACCCCCAAACAAAGGATTGCCACCTCCTTAAATACCATGTGGCTGGAGCCGAAATAACCATTAATCAATCAATTAATACTCCTGCCACATTCACACATGTATTTATGGCAAGGAGGATTTTAACCCACTCCCTGCCAACCCTATATTCCCAACACACACAAATATACAATTTACATACAGGGTGATTTATTATTATTATTATTTATTTCTTAGCAGACGCCCTTATCCAGGGCGACTTACAGTCGTAAACAAATACATTTCAAGAATCACAGTACAAGTATTAATACAATTAAGAGCAAGATAAAATACAATGACTTCAGTTCTAGTAAGTACAAGTATATTACAAAATAAGATTAGAAAGTAAGTTTACTACATCAGCACACCATATCTCATGTAGTAAACTTACTTTCAAAACTCTGTCCATACACACAAGATAGGTCCATATACACCCAGATCATGAAGCTCTTAACAATGTGTATCAAGGAGGCTGTGTGGTCTAGTGGTTAAAGAAAAGGGGCTTGTAACCAGGAGGTCCCCGGTTCAAATTCCACCTCAGCCACTGACTCATTGTGTGACCCTGAGCAAGTAACTTAACCTCCTTGTGAATTGTTTTATGAGAAGTAATTGTAAGTGACTCTGCAGCTGATGTATACACACCCTAGTCTCTGTAAGTCGTTTTTATAAAGAATGCTGAATGAACAAATAAAAATGTCTCCATCAAAAAAGGCATAGGTGGTTCTCTAGTTATTATCAGTTTGACATACAAACAGGCATTCTGAGACCTCACATATTGTCTCATATATTGGAATTGTTTTTAAAAAAGGTCCTAGCACTGATCACAACATGAACAAGCAGCTCTCTGAAAACAGGGTTTATAAAATTCAATGCAGCATCACAGCATTGTGTTACTGAAACAGGAAGGAGTTATTGTTTTATAAAAAAAAAACACTTTTTTTGTTTTAAAAAAAACGTTTAGTATTTAAAAAGTGCCCAGCCATTTTAAAATGTATCAAAACATGTATACAGAAACCATTGGGGCAACCTGGCCCAGCACAAAGCAAATAGTCACAACTGTCAAACCGATGGGGGCCAAGCTTGCCCCAATTGTTTCTTCTAACTGAAAGGAAACCAATTTTTTTTTAGAGATCAAGATCAGAATCTCAGAATGATGATGATGATGATGATGACTCGAAAAATCTCCAAAATCTCCAAAATGTAAAAAGTATAACAAAGTCCCGAGAATTCTCAGCTGGCTGACTTCTTTCAAAGTACGGCTTGTTTTCTCAACTAATCGTGTAGCACTGATGACAGTAACACAACACGCTTGCAAACTGATGGTTATAGTTTCAATCCCACGCATGCAAATGTTTCGTTCTAAAACAGAAAGGAATCATTTAATATAAATGATATGGACTTTTTTTTTTTTTTTTAATTTTAGTATTTATTTTTGCTTTTACATATTTACAATGTGGCAAACAGTATACATTCTTTGTCATACAAACACATACACAGCATACATATATATATATTTTGAGATAGCGGGTTGCAGAGACCCCAAACAAAGGTTAAAACCTCCTTAAATACCAATTGCACACTGGTTTTAAATTGGTTATTAATTTATTGTTTAATTATCCCCTACCTGGTGGTTTTAAATTAGGACCAGGTGCAGGGTATTTAAATAAAGCCAGTGTGCTCACCCTGAGTAGAAGGAGGCACAAATATGCTCTTTCCGACAGTCCTGAGGTGAGTACTTTTATTATTATTAAGCTATTTCTTCTGTGTCAGGTAAACCCTTTATCCGCCCTGCAAGTTAGTCAGGTAATACAAATGAGTTCAGAATCACAGGTGTTTGTTTTGTATTTTGTTTTATTTTGTGCCTTTAAGATAAAATACAATGAAAACTCCATTTCTAGTTTCAAATTTTATTAAAGGGCAATTTAGAAGTGAGTTTAAATGTCACACATGGTGTCTCATGTAGTAAACTTGCCTTTCAAAACCTGTTACACACAAGATAGGTCCGCCAATCAATCGATCACTGAAGCTCAAATTTGCAATGTGTAATCAGAGACAGATAATATGTGTCCAGTGGTTAGGAAAAGGGAGCTTGAGTTGGAGTTTCCAGAAATGGTCCCTAGCGCAGTTCCACAGTCTCCCGAGCCACTGACTCATTGAGCCACCCAGCCCAGAACTTAACCTTGGGAGCCCAGAGGGGAGGAGCCTACAGGAGCCCAGAGCCCTGTGAGGGGAGGAGCGCCAGAGCCCAGAGGGGAGGAGCTCACACATCCAGAGGGGAGGAGCTGTTTTTGGAGCCCAGAAGGAGGAGCTGCCGCTGCCAGAGCCCAATAATAATGCCCTTTTCAAGTTTCATCAAAACTGGCCAGAGCCCAGAGGGAGGAGCCCTTCTGAGCCCGGGAGGAGGGGGAACGGTTCCTCACCACAGCCCCGACCACCACATACGGTCCAGTCCGGCATTCGCGTGTTTACTCAAAAAAATCTCCAGGATATTGGCCGGATTCCTGGACCTTTAGTGCTGGGTCCTAGAGCCCAGGAGTCTGCAGCACTGGCCACAGCTCTGCCCCTGGTTCCCTGCAAACAGGGCACCCAAAATTTACACCTGCAGCATTGCGAAAACTCAAGGGTAAGGAGGCCCCCATCGGACATCAAACAAAAACAGGGGAAGATCTGTCCACTGCTGCATCCTCCAGTTATCAAAAGTGCCCGGTCCCCCTTTAAAAGTTGTCCCCTCAAAGCGGCGCGGGTCCTTACCATGGCTGAGCCGGGACATTGGAGCAACCATCCACCCTCAAGCCTGCCCGTGGAAATAGGGCAAAAAGGACATTTAACTTGAGGGGTGGGTGGTTGTGTTTTTCTAACTGAAAGGTGGCAATGGCCTGTGTCTTGTAAAGACAAGGGGGATGTGAGATATGATTGATGAGACAGCAGGAGGGGGGCTAAACCTCCCCAAAAAATGTGAAAATGCACAAAAATTTTAAATTGGTTAATTGTTTTATTGTTTAAATATCCCCTGCACCTGGTGGTTGTTTATAATTAGGACCAGGTGCAGGGTATTTAAAACTAAAGCCAGTGTGCTCACGGCTGCTGATGAAGGAGGCAGAAGGAAGGTGCTCTGCTTCCGAGCAGTCCTGATGAGTTTTGTTAGTTGTTAATCCCGTTGGTTCTGTGTGTCAAATTTTAGTTCCGTCCTGCAAGTTAGTCAAAAATACCTGTTGATATAAACGGAGTTAGGTGTTTGTTTTTTTTTTTTTATTTTTGTGTTTATTAAAATTAGCAATTTCTGTGTTTCTGGGTCGTATTTTTAAAGGGGCACGAACCCGAGTGAGTGCAATCTTTGTTACAATATATATATATATATATATATATATATATATATATATATATATATATATATATATATATATATATATATATGAAAATAAGGCAGGAGAAACAATAAATAATAATAAAAAAAATAAAATTAAAAAATAAAACAGCAATTGTGATCATGGTAACCTTATGCAGTACTTTGCATTCAAAATCCCTTCAATATTAAGTCTGAGAGAGCAGGTCCAATATATTTCAAAAAGGGATCCCAAATTCTATGGAATTGTTCTATCTTGTTTACCTCGACAAAGCATAACCTTTCGAGTGGCAGCATACTGTAGATGGCTTTATACCACTGCAGAATTGTAGGTGAACTATCTGAAATCCAATTTGTCAGGATGCATTTTCTAGCCATTACAAGAAGCCCCCTTATGAGTTTGTCCATTTCACAATGTACATTCAAGGGAGCTCCTAAAATGAGCACTAGCGGGTCACTCTCCAATTGCATACCACAAATATTCTTGACTTCCCTACATATTCTATCCCAAAATTGCTTTAGAGGAGAACAGGACCAAATACAGTGTATGTATGTCCCATGTGCCTTTTTACACCTGGTGCATACTTGTGACTTTTGTGGGTTAAATTTATGTAATTTATAAGGAGTGAAATGCAATCTATGGATAATTTTAAATTGCCTTTCTGTTGTTTGGTTACTTGTCAAGTTTGAATGTATCCGGTTGATAATATCTTCCCAGGTTTCATTATCTATTGTTATATTTAGGTCCTGCTCCCATCCCAGCCTACTCACCCCACAATCCAGTGTAGTTACTGAATACAAAGCATCATAACATCTTGATATAAAGTGTTTAGTTACCTTGTCAGTAGTTAACAATTTTTCTATAATTGCAAGGGTGTAGTTAGAGGCATTCCTCATAAGATTAGAAGTGACATAGTGTCTGATTTGCAAATACCTAAAAAAAATGCTGCGAAGGGATATTAAATTGCTCTCCCAGCTGGGCAAAGGGTTTCAGGCAGTTATTTCCCCAAAGGTCACACATAAACTTTACACCAATTTTATCCCAAAGCTTATAGCCAGCATCTGACAGACCAGGTTTAAAACTCGGGTTCCCCACTATTGCAGCCAATAACTGACCGAACCCCTCCTTGTTATGATACCTTTTAATTTCTTGCCATACCCTTAATGTGTTGCTCAGAACGACATTTCCCCTGACCAGCTTTTTCCATTGTTTTTCTTTCATTGTTAGTAAGCATGTCAGATTAACAGGTTTTACTACATCAGACTCTATATCCAACCATATACAATCTGCACTGTGTGCAAACCATTCTCTGATGAATTTTAAATGTACAGCCCAATTATAAAATTAAAATTAGGGATTGCCTGACCACCCATTTTTATTGGTAGTTGTAATTTTTTGAGCTGGTATCTTGGTTTCTTCCCCGCCCATAGAAATGTTCTCACTGCCTGATGTATATTTTTTAAATCCTTGCTCAGACGTGGTATAGATATAATTTGAAGGGCATATAACATTCTGGGTAGCACGTTCATTTTAATTATTCCTGCTCTTCCCATAAGGGACAGAGGTAGGCAAGTCCATCTTTCTAAATCTTTTTTAATTTTATTAATTAATGGGGAAACATTATCCTGTGGCAGGCTGGCTCGCAGTGGTGAGGTGTGGTGACGTCACGGACCAGGAAGTAACTGAAACCAAAACAATGGATGGGCGGGTGAAGCTGAATGCTACTGCATTCAGTGTGGATTTATTAACAAACCAAAAACAAAAAGATTTAAACAATAACAAAACACAAAACAAAAAGGCGCGATGGCCAAACAAACAGAAACAAGTATATATTTAAATATAGCAATTGTTCTTTTTCCTCGCTCTTTCTCTCCGCTCTCCCGTACTCTCCTCTCTATACTCAACAACCAACCCCGCAGCACGGACAGCTGCCGGTTCTTATACTCTGGCCGAGGGGTTAACTAGTTGTTAATTATCTTATTACCCCTCGGCCACAGTCTGCACGCGTTTGGTAAGGATGCATGACTGTCAGCTAGTTACATAATCAGTAGCTGATCAGTCATGCATCCTCACAGGGTTTTTACATATAAATAATAAAAGACGCGGCGCTTTTACCCGCTCCGCAAACAAAAATACAAATAATAATACATAGGGGCGGGACACTCCGCCACACATGCCCCCCCTTTGCAGCAGCACATGGCCTTTTTCGGCCACCTCCCCTTAGTCCCCAAAGTCCCGGGCGCGGGAACAGGGGCAGCAACGGGCCAAAGGTGGGGGCCACGGTGGGATGTCCTCCTCCCACCCCAACAACTGTAGGCCCCAGTGGACCACGCACAGGCCGGCTCCTCTGGCCAGAAAAATTTTGGGGGTGGTCTCCAGACCTGCCCCCCCTTCTTCATGGCCGGCAGCTCCCCTCCGTGGGGCTCCGGCCACCCTTTCTCCTGCAGCGAAATTGCTGCGGGGGGAGCTGGTCTCCTGACCTCCCCCCCCTTCTTCATGGCTGGCAGCTGCCCTTCATGGGGCTCCAGCCACAGAAATTCCTGCCGCGAAAGTGCGGCTGGGGGAGCTGGTCTTCTGACCTCCCCCCCCTTCTTCATGGCCGGCAGCTGGCCTTCATGGGGCTCCAGCCACAGTATTTCCTGCCGTGAAAGTGCAACTGGGGGAGCTGGTCTTCTGACCTCCCCCCCCTTCTTCGTGGCCGGCAGCTGCCCTTCATGGAGCTCCAGCCACAGTATTTCCTGCCGCATGGCAGGACTGGTAGCAACCCCAGGCAAAACAGGGCCCTCGGGAGGTGACAGCAGCAGCAGCGGACCCTTGGCAGGCGACGGCAGCAGCAGTGGACCCTCGGCAGGCGACGGCAGCAGCAGCGGACCCTCGGCAGGCGACGGCAGCAGCAGCGGACCCTCGGGAGGCGACGGCAGCAGCAGCGGACCCTCGGGAGGCAACGGCAGCAGCAGCGGACCCTCGGGAGGCGACGGCAGCAGCAGCAGCAGCGGACCCTCGGGAGACGAACTCGGGAGGGGAGCCCCTGGCCATGGAGGCGGCAGCGGGAGCTCCACTTCTCCCTCATACCCTGTAACTGGTGGCTCTCCAGGAGATGCAGAGCAACAGGCAGCCCCAGGCGATGCGGAGCAACAGGCAGCCCCAGGCGATGCGGAGCAACAGGCAGCCCCAGGCGATGCGGAGCAACAGGCAGCCCCAGGCGATGAGGAGCAGCAGGCATCCTTGGGCGGTGCGAAGCAGGCATCCTTGGGCGGTGCGAAGCAGGCATCTTTGGGCGGTGCCAAGCAGGCATCCTTGGGCGGTGCGAAGCAGGCATCCTTGGGCGGTGCGAGGCTGGCATCCTTGGGCGGTGGATGTGGAACCAGCAGGTATTCACCCTCTGCTGGTGGAGGTGGGAGGGGCAAGCAGTCCTCCCACGGCGGCTGAGGCGGAACCAGCAGGTATTCACCCTCTGCTGGTGGAGGTGGGAGGGGCAAGCAATCCTCCCACGGCGGTTGAGGTGGAACCAGCAGGAATTCACCCTCTGCTGGTGGAGCTGTGAGCGGTAAGCAGTCCTCCCACGGCGCTTGAGACGGAACCAGCAGGCATTCACCCTCTGCTGGTGGAGGTGGGAGGGGCAAGCAGTCCTCCCACGGCGGTTGAGGCAGAACCAGCAGGCATTCACCCTCTGCTGGTGGAGGTGGCGGAGGCAGCGGCAGCTCCTGCTGCTCTGCTCCTGGTGGTGGAGGTGGCGGAGGCAGAGGCAGCTCCTACTGCTCTGCCCCTAGCGGTGGTGGAGGCAGAGGCAGCTCCCGCTGCTCTGCTCCTGGTGGTGGAAGCGGTGGAGGTGGCGGAGGCAGAGGCAGCTCCTGCTGCTCTTCTCCTGGTGGTTTTAGGTGGCGGAGGCAGAGGCAGCAGGTATTCTTCCTCTGCTGCTGGAGGCCTGGGCGCTGGATGCACAGGCTCCCCCCCTCTGGGCGCTGGATGCACGGGCTCCCCCCCTCTGGGCGCTGGATGCACGGGCTCCCCCCCCTCCGGGCGCTGGATGCACGGGCTCCCCCTCTGGGCGCTGGATGCACGGGCTCCCCCTCTGGGCGCTGGATGCACGCTCCCCCCCTCTGGGCGCTGGATGCACCTCTCCCCCCAAATCTGGGCGCTGGATGCACGGGCTCCCCCCTTCTGGGCGCTGGATGCACGCGCTCCCCCCCTCTGGGCGCTGGATGCTCACGCTCCCCCGAAAAAAAAAACAAAAAAAACGTCCTTTCCTTTCCTGGTCCGGCTGTTGGAGGCGTTGTTTGTCCCACACAGGACACCATATGTGGCAGGCTGGCTCGCAGTGGTGAGGTGTGGTGACGTCACGGACCAGGAAGTAACTGAAACCAAAACAATGGATGGGCGGGTGAAGCTGAATGCTACTGCATTCAGTGTGGATTTATTAACAAACCAAAAACAAAAAGATTTAAACAATAACAAAACACAAAACAAAAAGGCGCGATGGCCAAACAAACAGAAACAAGTATATTTTTAAATATAGCAATTGTTCTTTTTCCTCGCTCTTTCTCTCCGCTCTCCCGTACTCTCCTCTCTATACTCAACAACCAACCCTGCAGCACGGACAGCTGCCGGTTCTTATACTCTGGCCGAGGGGTTAACTAGTTGTTAATTATCTTATTACCCCTCGGCCACAGTCTGCACGCGTTTGGTAAGGATGCATGACTGTCAGCTAGTTACATAATCAGTAGCTGATCAGTCATGCATCCTCACGGGGTTTTTACATATAAATAATAAAAGACGCAGCGCTTTTACCCGCGCCGCAAACAAAAATACAAATAATAATACATAGGGGCGGACACTCCGCCACATATCCCTACATAAATTTTCCAAGCATGGAGATACCCATATTCCCAAATATGTCATACCTCTTGGAGACCACCGAAAAGGCGCCATAGGCAGGGGGTTAGCCTGAGAGGAGTTTGTTGGCATAATCAATGATTTATTAAAATTAATCTTGTATCCCGCAAAGGCTCCAAAGGATTCAATCACCTCCACAAGTCTAGGTATTGAAATATGAGGTTTAGTCAAAAAAAGTATGATATCGTCTGCGTACAAAGATAGATGGTGTTGTGTTCCACCAATCTGAACACCATGAATATTGGGATCGCACCTTATGGCCTCAGCCAATGGTTCAATTACCAGAGCAAACAACAGAGGAGAGAGTGGACACCCCTGCCTTGTACCCCTGCAAAGAGAAAACTGTTCAGAACATAAACCATTCGTGATTACAGAAGCCATTGGATTTTGGTACAGAACGCTAATATATCTGATATATCTCTCTCCCAGGCCTATACATTGCAATACTTCGAACATGTATGGCCACTCCACCCTATCAAACGCCTTCTCAGCGTCCAAACCAACTATAACAGTTTCTACTTTGGTATTTTGTGAGTGCTGTATTACATTCAACAGTCGTCTCATGTTGTTATTAGATTGTCTGTTTTGTATGACTCCTGTCTGATCTGGATTAATAATATCAGGTAAAATACGCTCAAGTCGTCGGGCTAGCACCTTAGCAAGGACCTTTGCACCCGTGGTCAATAAGGATATGGGCCTATATGATGAAGTGTCTTCGGGATCTTTTCCCTTTTTCAGAATTAAGGTTATATTGGCTGATCTGAGTGACGGAGGAAGAGTACCCTTCCGAGATGCATCATTAAACATATTAAGCAAAGGCTGATTAAGAAGAGGAAAGAAAGTTTTATAGAATTCTATTCCAAATCCATCAGGGCCTGGGGATTTGTTATTATTTAAACATTGTATTGCTTCTGTAAGCTCAGTTTTGGATAGGAGCTCCTCCAGGCTACATCTCTCACTGTCTGAAATCTGTGCAATATTGATTTTATCTAGGAATGTACTCATGTCATGGGTGGAATTTCCACAATCAGATTTATATAGGCTCTCATAATATTGCTTAAAAATTATTATTATTATTATTATTATTTATTTCTTAGCAGACGCCCTTATCCAGGGCGACTTACAATCGAAAGCAAATACATTTCAAGTATCACAGTACAAGTAATAATACAATTAAGAGCAAGATAAATACAATGATAAATACAATATTATTGATATCTTTTTTTAACATTTTTCTATTTTTATACTTATCTTTAATAGTGATATGAAGTTACTCTCTCTATGTCCCTGTAAGAATTTGGCTAGGTATCTTCCTGGTCTATTGCCATATTTATAGAAGCACTGTCTTGCATATAATAACACAGAGCCTGCTTCTTGCGTGAGCAAAGCATCCAGTGAAGAGCAGGCTGCAGTTAATTCCCTAGCAATCTTTTTATTAGGAGACGCTGTCATTTTCTTTTCTAGATCCGCTATTTTTTTTCTAAGTCTGTCTCTTGTATTTTCCGTTGTTTTTTCTTGCGGGAAGAGTATGATATTATCATCCCCCTAGCGTAGGCCTTAAAAGTTTCCCAAAGCAACGAAGGGTCTGTATCAGGCAAGTCATTGGTCTCTAGAAATATTTTAATTTTATCTTCCATGTAAGAAATAAACAAAGGGTCCTTAACTAAATGGGGTTTGAAACGCCATGAGAACACATTGCTCTCAAAATTAGAGGGTTTGTATGATATATAGATAGGTGCATGATCTGATATTATTATGTTTCCTATAGATGCCCTGGTAATTTTTTCTAGAGACGTCTGATGAACTGTTGAAAAATATGTAAACTCCTTGCTTCTTGGATTAAAAAGTCTCCATATATCTAGAAGATCAAACTCTTTACAGATCTCTTTTATGCAAGGGCCTATATGGCTCAATATTACATGGGATCTATCTTGTTTAATATCCCAGACGCTGTTTAAATCCCCTCCAAGTATAACGTTTGCACAGGAAAAATCCTTTACCTTGGAGAATACATCCATAAAGAAATTAACATCAAAATTATTTGGGGCATATATATTTCCCAAAACAATTGACTCGCCATAAAGAGAGCCTTTTACAAGTATATATCTACCCTGTGTGTCTTTTACACACTCTTCAATGATAAACGGCACATTTTTATGCATTAAAATGATCACCCCTCTACTTTTAGATGTATACGAGCAGTAGTAGATTTGCCCGATCCATTCTCTTTTAAATTTCTCATGTTCAATGTCACTTAAATGGCTTTCTTGAAGGAAAGCAATGTGGACATGTTCCTTCTTAAGAAAATTTAAAATATTTTTCCTTTTGATGGGATGATTGACCCCCCTCACGTTCCAGGAACACATCGTAATTCCCTTAAAATCAGCCATTGTTAGTTAGCGTGGTTTGTATTACGGATAATATATCAGACATTAAATCAGTAGTGTATATGTTCCTGAAATGCCATGATCCAGTAACAGCTCCCTCTTCTGAACTGCTGTTTATTTGCCACATGTATCCATGGTAGATTGAAAATTTCTTATAACAAGAACCAACAAAACATGAAAACAACCATAAGCAACACGAACGATCAACAATATCGTCTGAAAAACAAAAAATGGGGGGTTGCAGCCCGTATTACAAAATAAAAAACAAAAGCAGTTTAAACTTTTTTTCTCGCACTCGTCTCTAGGACAGCGCAATCTCACGGCTGCAGTCCAACAGAGCATGTGACAAAGCAAACAGGCCCACAGTAAAACATATGCAGGCATCCGCACTCTGCACATCTAAGGAATTTAACGCTCCCCGATCGCCCAACCACTTATTAACTATATATAAAATATAAACATATTTTTCTTAAATCCAGATCTGTCTGTCGATATACGCAAGCAAAAAAAAAAATAAAATATGGCAGCTGGCTCTTTGAACTAATATATATATATATATATATATACACACACACATACACATATACATATACATACACATACATATTATATACACACATATATATATATATATACACACACATACACATACATATACATTATAACTGTATGTGTCAATGTCTAAGGGCAGTACACCATAAGAAAAAATATACATTATTAAAAATAAAGTAGACATTGTCTTGAAAATGCTACTGTACAACTTAAAGTGAAGTCCATAAGTAAAGCGATGCAGCTGAACTGGCGTGTGTTACCTTATTCCAATGTTCAAAGTCTCACTTGACAGGCCCAGAAGCATGCAGTTCATCTAGGAAGGCCTGAGCTGATTGCGGAGTTTTGAAGAATCTTGGTTTTCCATCCTGAAATATTCGGAGTGTGGCAGGGTACAGCAAAGCAAATCGAATGTTGTCATCTCGTAGTTGCTTGCGTATTGAGTCGAACTCTAGGCGGTTCTTCTGAACGGCAAACGAAAAATCCTGGAAGAACATTATTTTCCTCCCGTTGAATCTGAGATCGCCCTTCTTTCTTGCAGCTTCCAATACAGCTTGTCTAACCCTGTAGTTGTGGAATCTCACGATAATGGGTCGCGGTCTTTCTTCAGCTCCAGGCTTAGGTGCGAGCGAGCGGTGAGCCCTCTCTATTTTAAGGATTCCATGCTTGGCTGTAATGTCCAGTTGCTCGGGTATTCATTTTTCAAAAAAGTGTATTGGTGATTTACCCTCTGTGCTCTCAGGCAGACCTATGATTCTGACATTTTTACGCCTCCCCCTGTTCTCAGCATCCTCCACTCGCTCTTGTAACTCGTTTATCGCCTTCTCAGCCGTCACTATACGCTTATCTCGATCAGTTTCTCTGTCCTCAATAAAAGATATACGTTCTTCTGTTGCTTGAATCCTTTTACCGGATTCAATCATTTCTGCCTTTAGAGCGTCAACTGAGCTGATAATTCGTTCAAGCTTTGTATCCAGTATATTTTCGATTCGTGTAGAGACATCTTGAACTATCTGTGAGATAAAGGCTTCAGGTATACAACAACGGTCGCCATCTTGTCCCTCATCGTGTCGAGTAGCACTCCTAGTTTTGGGATTTTTCTTCGTTGATTTTGTGGTTATCTCAGTCGAATTCGCCCACTATTCATCCAGGGACATTGTTACTGAAGGTTTAATATTTGTTACTGGCGAAGTAGAACAGGAGGGGGTCAAATGGTGGCAAAATATGATCAGGTTATGCGGAGCTCATCTCTTTCACATCCACTCAGTTTAAGCGTCACGTGATCCCCATATAGACATTTATTATTATTTGTTTATTTAGCAGACGCCTTTATCCAAGGCGACTTACAGAGACTAGGGTGTGTGAACTATGCATCAGCTGCAGAGTCACTTACAACTACGTCTCACCCGAAAGACGGAGCACAAGGAGGTTAAGTGACTTGCTCAGGGTCACACAATGAGTCAGTGGCTGAGGTGGGATTTGAACCGGGGACCTCCTGGTTACAAGCCCTTTTCTTTAACCACTGGACCACACAATAAGTGTGTTCCCCAGTATATTTCCATTTTGACAAAACAAGTTAATTGCCATTAAACTGGGATGTCCTGTAATATACACATGCGTGGATAACAGTGCCTGGGGTCTGCAGAAATCTGCAAAAAAAACATTGGGAGAAAAAGGAGGAGGAGGACATTTTTACCTTACGTTGGCGACTCATTTCTCTTACTGTATGACACGTACTGGCTTTTTTTTTTACATTTCAAGAGTTTGAGATCTACAAATTAAAAGTGAAATGGTGCTTTTGGCCGATTTACTTTTGCTGCGCCAATACCCTGAAAACATGTAAACTATCCTTGCTGTATAGAGAGTCTGATAACTTGGCGCGCAGAACTACCATTCATCTAAAAATGTAAGTTTGAAAATAAGTCCTTTACAAGGGAGTGCATGTTACTTTGTTTTAGTAACAATTACAAGTCCTGACAATACTACCAACATTAACCAGCAAACCCTTAATAAACATAATCCACATCAACTTGTGTATATCATAGACTAAGACAGTGGTTCCCTACCCTGGTCCTGGGGCTCAATTAGACCCTTAATTGAACTAATCATTTGCCTAATTAGACCGTTTTAATTGTTCTCAGCTCCTAAGCAGATTTCATGTTACTTATGTTGTTATAGCTATCTATAAATCTGCAACAATTTAAGAGCTGAAAACAAGTAAAAAGGTCTAATTAAGCAAATTATTAGTTCAATTATGAGTCAAGTTAAGTCAGGTGTGGGCATACTTTAAGGACTGAGGGCCACATCAGGGTATGGAAATTGTATGGCGGGCCATATAAATGTACACTTAAAAAACGAACAAATAATTTTCAAACAGGGCAAAACAATTTTGTGGTAAAGTCAACAAACAATACAATGTGTTAAAATATCTCTGTTGAACAATGCACAAATTGCATCATTGAGTCTGTTGATTTTACCACACAGTTATGTTGCCCCTGTCTGAACAAAAAATATGTTCATAGCTCACAATTCTCAGTGTACTGCCTCAGCTAGCAAGCCCAACTGAGCCCCATGTGGGTAGTAGGTGGTTAGGCTGGGCTCAACTGGGCTTGGGCTCTAGGTGGGCAAACTACTGGGTTCCGTGTGGGCCCCAGTTGGGCAATGCCCTGAAACTAATTTCTGGAAATGTGGGCTATGTAAGGGCTCTGTGTGGGTTCCCTCATTAAAAACACAATTCCAACTGGAAGACGTATGCTTTTTGACCTCCCATGTGGATTTTTCGTACACTTTGGATACGTTTTTTGCTTTTAATTGACACACTGACACACCAAATTCATATATTTCAGTATTGTATGATTTGTTGTTTTATCATTGCTTGTGCTCACCCTAACATTTTCAATATAGCAATTCCTTCGCAGCCTCTTTGAAAGTCACTTGTTTTTATTTAATGAAGTTTAACCTGAAATATTAGACACATTAAAAAGTTATATGCATTTATTAGACCTCTACCATCTCTCTACCATTAAATTATTAGACCTCTACCGCACTCTCCTCTCCTCCTTCTCCTCTACTCTCTCCTCTGCTAAATGCACTTATTTCCAATCTGTAATCCAAGCCTCCACTAACAACCCACGTAAACTATTCTCTATTCTCCTCACTCGTAAACCCTCCCCCTCCTCCTCCCTCCTCTATCTTCTCTGATGACTTTGCCTTTCTTCTCTTCTAAAATCTCAGATATCCGTAAACTCTTTAACACCTCTCCCTCCCCCGCACCCCTTCCTGCTCCAACCCCTTCACCCACTGCATCCCCTACTAACTCACCCTCCTTCTCCAACTTCTCTCCCCTCTCAGACTCTGACCTCTCCTCCCTGCTCCAGGGTCATAAACCCACCGCGTGTGCCCTGGACCACCTCCCCACTCACCTCTTTCAAGCTGCTGCTCCTGCTCTACTTCCCTTCATCTTCTCCCTTCTCAACACCTCTCTCCTTTCTGGTCTCTTTCCCTCTGCCTTCAAACAAGCCTCTATCACTCCCCTCCTCAAAAGACCTACCCTCGACCCCACCTCCCTCCAAAGCTACCGTCCTGTCTCCCTCCTACCCTTCCTCTCCAAAACCCTCGAGCGGGTTGTACACCGCCAGCTATCTGCTTTCCTGTCCAACCACTGAAACCGCCCTCCTGTCTGTCACCAACTCACTTAAGTGTGCCCGAGCTGCCTCTCTCTCCTCTATCCTAATTCTCCTCGACCTCTCTGCTGCCTTTGACACTGTCAATCACTCTATTCTACTATCCTCTCTCGCTGACCTGGGGATCTCTGGCACTGCTCTGGCCTGGTTCTCCTCCTACCTCTCCAACCGCACTTACCAGGTGACCTGGCGTGGAGTAACCTCCACTCCTCGCCCTCTCTCAACAGGAGTCCCCCAAGGGTCAGTCTTGGGTCCTCTCCTGTTCTCTCTCTACACCCGCTCGCTGGGCATCCTATGGTTTCTCATACCATTTCTATGCTGATGATGCTCAGATTTTCCTCTCCTTCCCCACCTCTGACTCCACCATCCCCTCCCGTATCTCTACCTGTCTGTCTGCTATCTCCTCCTGGATACACTCCCATCACCTCAAACTCAACCTCTCTAAATCTGACCTCCTGTTCTTTCCCTCCCCTCCGCTGATCTCTCTATCTCTGTTCCTCTGGATTCTACCACACTCTCTCCTTCCTCCTCAGCTAAGAACCTCGGAGTCACCCTGGTCCCCTGCCTCTCTTATTCCCAGCACATCTCCACTCTGGCACGCACTTGCCGATTCTTCCTGAGCAACATCTGAAGAATCTGACCCTTCCTCACCAACTACGACACCCAGCTCCTGGTCCAGGTCCTGGTACTCTCCCGCCTAGACTACTGCAACTCCCTCCTGGCTGGCCTCCCTGCGTCCACCACCCGTCGTCCTCTCCAGCCCATCCAGAACTCCGCTGCTCGCCTGGTGTTCTCTCTGCCTCGCTTCTCCCACGCAACTCCACTGGTCCGCTCACTCCACTGGCTCCCGATCACCGCTCGCATCCAGTTCAAGACTCTTCTACTAGCCTACAGATGCCTTGACCAGACTGCAACCAGCTACCTCCAGACCCTCAACTCTCCCTACACCCCCACTCGACCTCTCCGCTCCTCCTGCACTAGAAGACTGGCTTTACCTCATCTATGCTCCCCTGCCTCCAGAGCCCGCTCCTTCTCCACCCTCGCCCCGCAATGGTGGAATGACCTTCCTACAGATGTCAGGACTGCCCAGTCCCTGACCACCTTCCGGCGCCTCCTCAAGACTCACCTCTTCAGACAGCACCTGTAGAACATCTCTTTTTTTCCCTATGGACACTCTTCCTTAAATGCGCTTTACTTGCTCTTATCTACCCCCTATTTTACTGCATTTAATCCTGTAATTTAGAGTAAGAACATAAGAACAACATAAAGTTTACAAACGAGAGGAGGCCATTCAGCCCATCTGGCTCGTTTGGTTGTTAGTAGCTTATTGATCCCAGAATTTCATCAAGCAGCTTCTTGAAGGATCCCAGGGTGTCAGCTTCAACATTACTGGGGAGTTGGTTCCAGACTCCCACAATTCTCTGTGTAAAAAAGTGCCTCCTATTTTCTGTTCTGAATGCCCCTTATCTAATCTCCATTTCTGACCCCTGGTCCTTGTTTCTTTTTTCAGGTTGAAAAAGTCCCCTGGGTCAACATTGTCAATACCTTTTAGAATTTTGGATGCTTGAATCAGATCGTCGCGTAGTCTTCTTTATTCAAGACTGAATAGATTCAATTCTTTAACCCTGTCTGCATATGACATGCCTTTTAAACCCGGAATAATTCTGGTCGCTCTTCTTTGCACTCTTTCTTGAGCAGCAATATCCTTTTTGTAGCGAGGTGACCAGAACTGAACACAATATTCTAGATGAGGTCTTACTAATGCATTGTAAAGTTTTAACATTACTTCCCTTGATTTAAATTCAACACTTTTCACAATATATCCGAGCATCTTGTTGGCCTTTTTTTTTATATCTTCCCCACATTGTCTAGATGAAGACATTTCTGAGTCAACATAAACTCCTAGGTCTTTTTCATAGATTCCTTCTTCAATTTCAGTATCTCCCATATGATATTTATAATGCACATTTTTATTGCCTGTGTGCAGTACCTTACACTTTTCACTATTAAATGTCATTTACCATGTGTCTGCCCAGTTCTGAATGCTGTCTAGATCATTTTGAATGACCTTTGCTGCTGCAATGGTGTTTGCCACTCCTCCTATTTTTGTGTCGTCTGCAAATTTAACAAGTTTGCTTAATACCAGAATCTAAGTCATTAATGTACATTAGGAATAGCAGAGGACCTAATACTGATCCCTGTGGTACACCACTGGTTACCTCGCTCCATTTTGAGGTTACTCCTCTAATACTTTCAGTTTTCTGGATTTATGATTTCCATTACACGAGAGTAGATGTTAAATCTTCATGCTGATTTGAACTCGACTCTCGCCAAATAAGCAGCAACTAAGACGTAGCTTTACAGTAAACTAATGTGATCCATCTGTGTCTCCATCCATTTGCGTTTCCTTCCATATGATGATGTAGATATCCTTCTGCCTGGTGTTGATGGCTGAAGTGTAATGCTGGCTCCAGGGATCAGCTTATTTGCCTCCCTAGCGCATCAGCACACACAACGGCTGCGATGCTGGCTCTGGGGATCAACCACAGTGCAGTCTCCCCAGCGCATCAGCATGACAACTGTCTGGATTGAGCGAAGTAGGGTACATCTCTGGGGTCTTCAAGTGGGCACCTTCCATCCTCTGTGTTTCGTCAACTAGCCCACAACACCTCAAGAGGGCTCGACGGTGATTCTGGCGTCCCAGCATCACCCCCCTCCGTCCCCCACTCAACTCAGCACAGCTTACTTACCCGTACATCAGCGTTTCTTTCTATTGTGCTTGAGATCCCCAACCAGAATCTTTCCGTCTCAACCACAGCCAGTTGCTGCTCCTCTCTGCTGCTTCAGATAAGTTCTTCACTGTGCGACGCAACTCTTGGCCACTGAATCCGACATCTCTGGGAAACCGGGTTGTAGAGTGTGCCCCAAATGCACGACAACCCACCTCCACTGGGTAAACCCGGACTCTCCATCCTCGCTGTTCCGCTTCAGCGGTTAGTTGAGCATACCGCAGTTTCTTCTTCTCATATGCCTCATATACAGCATCCTCCCATGGCACTGTTAACTCTAACAGGTGAACATGGCGTGCTGATCCAGACCACAAGACAATATCTGGTCGAAGGTTAGTGGTGGCAATCTCCGGAGGAAAAATAAGCCATTGACCAACATCTGCCAGCATTTTCCAGTCTCTAGCAGCATGCAGTTGTCCTGGGCGAGGCTTGGTTTTAACACCTTTTCTTAGTGGTTGCTCTCCTGGGTGGAGGAATGTTGTCTTTTGTGTGTAATGTTTTGATGGAACTGGTGACAACTTATTGGTCACATTACGCTTGTCTTCCAATGCTAGACCAAACATCGCAGCACCTGGTCATGGCGCCAAGTAAACCATCCTTGGCCAAGAGCCACCTTACATCCTGTCAAAATGTGCCTTAATGTTGCAGGTGATGAACACAAAGGACATGAGGGATCCTCTCCTACCCAGAGGTTGAGGTTCTGTGGTGATGGGAGAACATTATATGTTGACCTGATGAGGAAACTGATCCTGCTGTGTTCCACTGACCATAGGTCTTGCCAGCCAATCTTGCATTGTTCCACACTCTCCCATCTCATCCATTGTCCCTGCTTGGCCTGGGAAACGACCTTTATGCACCTCATCCTCTCCTGCTTTTGCACCTCGTTGACTACCAGCTTCCTCCGTTGAGCAGGGGCTGCCTTGTGTCATGTAGGAGGAGCTGAACTGAGACCAAGTCCCCCTCTTCCATGTTGAACTTGCCCCATGATATCACTAATTCGAAGGACAGCCTTTCCATCCTTCACAGCTTTCTTTGCCGCCCCCTTTCTTCCAGTTTTCAACACAGGTGCTTCCTCCCTTACGCATTTATCGCATGACTCTACTAATGTTGTCAAAGAAACCTCGTACACAGTCAGCGGCCACAGCAGCCTCGGCAGTAGACCAAACTGAAAGCACCAGAGTTTTAGTTTGCCTGGTAAAGCGCTGCTGTCTATGCTCTTCAACCCTTCCACTGCTTGTTGTCTAACTTCTCCCACATGAACTGTGTCCTTTAGATCCCAGTCGTACCATCTCCCAAGACTCTTCACTGGCTTCTCAGACACTGTTGGTATTGCCTCACCATTAATGAAGAATGTTTTATCTACTACTTTACTTTTAATTATAGAGATGCTCCTTGATTTAGTGGGCTTGAATTGCATTCATGCCCATTCAATGTTATTGGTTAATTTGCCCAATAACTGATTAGTGCAGGCTACTGTTGTAGTCATGGTTGTCATGTCATCCATGTATGCTCAAATTGGTGGTAGTCGCATTCCAGAAGCCAAGCACTCTCCTCCCAGGACCCATTTTGATGCCCTAATGATTACTTCCATTGCCATGGTAAAAGCCAGTGGAGAAATTGTGCATTCTGCCATTATTCCAACTTCTAGGCATTGCCATGTAGTGCTGAATTCTGAAGTTGAAAAATTAAATTGCAAATCTCCAAAGTAGGCTTTCACTAAATTTGTTATTGTCATCGGTACACTGAAAAAATCAAATGTTGCCCAAAGAAGTTCATGTGGCACTGAACCATATGCATTAGCCAAATCCAGGAATGTCACATGGAGCTCCTTCCTCTCCTTTTTAGCTGATTGAATTTGTTGCCAGATCACATTGATGTGTTCTAAGCATCCTGGGAAACCTGGAATCCCTGCTTTTTGTACTGAAGTGTCAATGAAGCAGTGCTTTAATAGGTAAGCTGACAATCTCTGAGCAATAATGCTGAAGAAAATCTTGCCTTCTACGTTTAATAGGGAAATAGGGCCAAACTTTTTGTAGAATTTTTTTCTTTAAGTATAAAGACTCCACCTGCTCGGCGTCATGCTCTTGGTACAACCTGTTTTTCCCATGCCACTTTGTGACAGAAATACAATGAGTTCTGGTGATAAATCTTCCTCCCGACCTGTGAGGGCGCTAAAGAACGGGAGGAGAAGTATCTGGAGGGCTGGCCTGACAGTTCGTTTCCGGGACCGAAAGTGGGTCAGCCTGGAAGAAGCGAGACTCTGTTGTAAGACCGTGACAGGTAAACGAGGGGCAGCTGCAAGTAATAAGGCAGCTGCAACCTTTACCTAGATATCATCTTGGGATTACATATAGGGGCCAGGGTAAATGTTCTTTTCTCCTTCGTTTGGGTTAAACAGGAGGAGAGAAGGACTGAGAGGGAGCTCAAAATATAAAAAGAATAAGTGTTACGTGTTGTGTGTTATTTCTGTCTTGTCTATAATTGTCTGTCTTTTTCGCACTACTAGACAAAAGCACACCTCCGGAGCTTTATCCGGGCACCACTACAGAGCACCTGCACGACTGAGTTCACCCAGGACTGGTGACCGTGCATTTGTTTTCTGTTCAGGACTGTGTGGGATTATTCACGCTCCCCGTTGTGTACTGCCGGGGATTTATTATTTGACGGTCGCCAGACCTGGAAACAGCACAATAAACACTTGTTCACCAAATTATCGTTGTCTGTCTGTCACTCCTGCATCGCATCACCGCTACACCTGTTCCCCTTACCATCCACTTTGCCACACACTTTCATCAATTTCCACAGGATTCATAGAACTCCTGAAGCACTCTTGTACACTCTGTATGGAACTCCATTAGGCTCTGGAGATGATGAAGCCCTTGCTTTTTTCACAGCTTGCTCTACTGCTTTCCACTTAGGTGCACAGTACTCCATTTGGTATTCTGGTGGATTGATAGGTGGGATGTCTGAAGGAATTGACATAGGCTCCTGCCTTTTTGAATCTCTATGTGTTTCCTCCAAATATCTCTCCAGCTCAAACGTAGATGCTTTTAGTGTACCACTCTTCTCACTGGTTAATAACTTCTTTACAAATTTGAATGGATCTTTATAAAAGTTAGTTCTCGCACGCTCCTTCTTTTGAAACGTTTCCGTAGGCGCTCAGCTCTGCGCAATGTTGCAAGCTTATCTTTTATGACCCTTTGTAAGAGATTGAGTCCCTCCTTCTGACTGTTCTGCTCTTCTCCATTGCTTCCTCAGCTGTCTCATTTCTCTAACTAAGCATTCAATCTCCTTCTGCCGTCTGGACTTTCCAGGAATAGTTTGTACTTTTTCCTTCCTTTTTTTCAACTCCAGACCTCTCACTTCCATATGCGTAGATGATGTCACCAAATGTATCCAGCTTCTTTTCAACTGTTCCACTTAACCTTTCCAATGCAAAACAGAGATCTGTGTTTACTGTGTCCCACGCAGTTTTCTCACAAGCTCTTGGCCATTTAACTCCAGGCTTGTGCCCGTTGAGGTTCTTTTCTCTCTTATGCTGGTTTGTCTGACCAGATTCACAAGGATCATTACGTTCATTACTAACTGTATCCATGCAAGTCCTCCTCACATTTATGACAGGGATGCTGATATCCTGCAAACTATGGTTTGCTTCCTGTCGCTGGATTTCACTCGACTGACTTGACTGACTTAGTAAGAAGTACTGATCAGTGCAAGGCCCTTGTCCCTTCTCCCTCAAGCATTTCATTCTCCCTTGATGAATCTTCAAACCCCTGACCGTTGTCACCTTGCTCCAGCCGTAGACACAAACCTGGAGTTCCATGTCTTTGCTAACTACAGATCTTGAACTAGTCTTTTGTGAAGTACTCTCCATACTCATATCCGTTTCCGTTCCTAAGTCGTTAACCATGTTGTCCAACGTTGAGTCATCTTCCGCCCCCGCTCTCGCAGACTCTAGGGGTATTTTTCCCTTTAATTTCTTAGAAGCCTTGGGCAGGTGTCTCCAGCATCCTGTAAACACAGAGCTGGATACTGCTGACAAGGGTAGCTAACCCTTGTCAGCCCCAATGGGTGTTTGCCACTCCTCCTATTTTTGTGTCGTCTGCAAATTTAACAAGTTTGCTTACTATACCAGAATCTAAATCATTAATGTAGATTAGGAATAGCAGAGGACCTAATACTGATCCCTGTGGTACATCACTGGTTACCTTTTTTTTGAGGTTTCTCCTCTAATCGGTACTTTCTGTTTTCTACATGTTAACCACTCCCTAATCATGTGCATGCATTTCCTTGAATCCCTACTGCGTTCAGTTTGAGAATTCATCTTTTATGCGGGACTTTGTCATAAGTTTTCTGGAAATCTAAATAAACCATGTCATATGCTTTGCAATTATCCATTGTCGATGTTGCATCCTCAAAAAAATCAAGCAGTTAAGACACAATCTCCCTTTCCTAAAACCATGCTGACTGTCTCCCAGGATATTGTTACCATATAGCTAATTTTCCATTTTGGATCTTATTATAGTTTCCATAAGTTTAAATATAATAGAAGTCAGGCTTATTGGTCTGTAGTTACCTGGTTCGGTTTTGTCTCCCTTTTTGTGGATCGATAATACGTTTGCAATTCTTGTCTGTCGGCACAACCCCTGTGTCAAGAGACTGTTGCATGATCTTAGTTAGTGGTTTGTAAATAACTTCTTTAATTTCTTTGAGTACTATTGGGAGGATCTCGTCTGGCCTGGGGGATTTGTTTATTTTAAGAGCTCCTAGTCCCTTTAACACTTCTGCCTCTGTTATGCTAAAGTTATTTAAAACTGGATAGGAACAGGTCGACATATGGGGCATGTTGTCCGTATCCTCCTTTTTAAACACTTGTGAAAATTAATCATTTAATATATTTGCTATTTTTTTCTCTTGGTCTATGATTTTGCCATTTGTGTCTCTTAGACATTTTGCCTTCTCTTTGAATGTTCTCTTGCTGTTATAATATTGGAAAACCTTTTTGGAATTGGTTTTAGCCCCCTTAGCAATGCTCATTTCTATCTCTCTCTTGGCCTTTCTAACTTCCTTTTTGATTTGCGTTTGCAGTTCCAAGTACTCTGGAACTGTGTACTTTGTTCTTGGTCCCTTTTAAACACTTTGTAAAGTACCTTTTTTCTCTGAATATATTTTTTAATTGATCTAGTAAACCATTTTGGCAATTTTGTTTTAGATTTAGACTTGTCTACTTTTGGGATGTAATTGTTTTGCGCCCCTAGTACTCATTTTTAAAAAATAGCCACCCGTTTTCTCTATTTTACTCCAATCTACTTCTGTTAGTCTCTGTTTCATACCTTCATAGTTTGCCTTTCTAAAATTGTAAACCTTAGGTTTAGTCATTACTTTTTAGGTTTTAAAAAGCACTTCAAATGAGACCATTTTGTGGTCTGAGTTTGCCAATGGTTCTCTGACCTCTTAGTTATTCTGTCTTCATTATTTGAAAAGACTAAATCAAGGCATGCCTCCCCTCTAGTCAGTGCCTTGACAAATTGCGATAGGAAGCAGTCATTTGTCATTTCAACCATTTCAATTTCATCACAGGCCTCCGTGTCAGCTAATACCCGGGGCTGCCAGCAAGGATGGGGAAACACTGGACGTGGGGCCCCAGTACATTAGCGCTCAGGGAGACAGTTCCAGTGGAACCGCCCCAGGCAGCCTCCAAGACAGGCTCCACCCAGCCTCAGCAGCCCCAGCAGGGACCCTGAACCTGAAGGCTTGCGGCCTCAGACCCATCCCTTCTCACAACACCAGCTACAGTATTGGCGCAATTGCACCTCAGACTCTTGGATGCTCGCCACCATACACACCGGCTACGCACTGCAATTCCACTCGGGACCTCCTGCCTTTTTGAGGGATCACGACTACATCCGTGAACGACCCTCTCCAGGTCTTGGCCCTCAGGCAAGAATTAGAAACATTACTTCTCAAACAAGCCATCCGCCTTGTAGAGCACACCTCTCAAGAAGAAGGGTTCTATTCAAGATACCATCTGGTGCCAAAAAAGACAGGGGGCCTTTGTCCCATCCTAGACCTGAGACACCTCAACAGGTTCTTGAGGGAGAGGAGGTTCCAGATGGTCACACATCACCACATCCTCCAGTCTGTCCAGACTGATTACAACAGTGGACCTAAAGGGAGCATCTTCGAGTTTTATGTGCTGCCTTTCGGCCTCTCCCTAGCCCCCCACACCTTTTTGAAGTGTGTGGATACCATCCCAGCTCCCTTGCAGCTGCAAGGGATCAGGGTTTTAAACTACCTGGACAACTGGTTGATCTGCTCCAAGTCGCAGGAAGGAGCAAGGGCACACACAGCGATCATGACAGAGCATCTAGCAAGACTGGGTCTCACCCTCAACAATGCCAAAAGCCAATTAATAGTGGTGCAGAGTACGGTCTACTTTGGTCTCTGGCTGGATTCCCTTACGATGCGAGCCTACCTGTTGGACGACAGAGTGGCAGCCATTTGCAACTGTTTAGCCCTGTTTCAACTGGGGTCCACAGTACAATAGGTGTTGTGTCAGAAACTATTGGGTCTGATGGTCGCATCTTCATCAGCCATTCAACTGGGGTTACTCCACATGCGCCCAATCCAAGCATGGCTCAATGCCTTTCGGCTACACCCCAAGCCCGACAGACACTGTCGGCTGAGCATGTCTCTCTTATGCTGGGAAGCCCTACGCTGGTGGAGACAAGCCTCTCACCTGTGCGAGGGCGTAAGGATGGGAGTGATACACAACCGTCAGGTGGTGATGACAGATGCATCCAACTCGGGTTGGGGTTGCGGTCTGGATGGGCAGAGTAGTCCACGGGTCTTTGCACATAAATGCGCTGGAGTTCCAAGTGGTCCACCTCACACTCCAGCATTTCCTTCCTGTGCACCACGGACATGTCCTAGTCCGCTCGGACAACATGTCAGTAGTAGCGTACGTGAACCACCAGGGAGGGCTTCGGTCCCCGGGGTTACACCTCATAGCCCTGGGCACAGAGGCACTTTCTATCCCTCCGGGCTGTTCATCTCCCAAGAGTGGTGAACTGGACGGCAGATCTCCTCTCGAGGGAGGGTCCTCACCTGTCAGAATGGCGACTCCAGCCTTGGGTGGTAGAACGCATTTGAGAATGATTCGGGAAAGCCCAGGTCAATCTATTTGTCACGGCAGAGACAACCCATTGCTCTCTGTGGTTCTCTCTCCACCACTGCGGAGGTCCACTAGGCACCGTCAATGCCCGAGCTAACAAGTGCCCCAAGTCATTTTGGCAATTTCAACTCAACTCAAATAACTAACATTGAGCACCTGGCATTTTTATGAAATCACATGACTTTAGCTCAGTATTTTGTTATCCCAAAATATGATATTTATAATGCACATTGTTTTGCCTGCATGCAATACTTTACACTTTTCTCTATTAAATTTCATTTGCCATGTGTCTGCCCAGTTCTGAATGCTGTCTAGATCATTTTGAATGACCTTTGCTGCTGCAACAGTGTTTGCCACTCCTCCTATTTTTGTGTCGTCTGCAAATTTAACAAATTTCCTTACTATACCAGAATCTAAATCATTAATGTAGATTAGGAATAGCAGAGGACCTAATACTGATCCCTGTGGTACACCACTGGTTACCTCGCTCCATTTTGAGGTTTCTCCTCTAATCAGTACTTTCTGTTTTCTACATGTTAACCACTCCCTAATCCATGTGCATGCATTTCCTTGAATCCCTACTGGGTTTAGCTTGAGAATTAATCTTTTATGCGGGACTTTGTCAAAAGCTTTCTGGAAATCTAAATAAACCATGTTGTATGCTTTGCAATTATCCATTGTCAATGTTGCATCCTCAAAAAAGTCAAGCAGGTTAGTTAGACACGATCTCCCTTTCCTAAAACCATGCTGACTGTCTCCCAGGATATTGTTACCATATAGGTAAAAGTTTTAGAACATTTTTTCCAGTTATTATTGTTTCCATAAGTTTTCAAGTCCATAATAACCTGAAGTCAGGGTATTGGTCTGTAGTTACCTGGTTCAGTTTTAAAAAAAAAGTTTAGGTTACCAAAAATTGAAAAATTGTAATTTTCCAGTCTGTCGGTAAACCCTTTTCAGTCAACAAGACTGTTGTTATGATCTTGGTTAACAGGTTTGCAAATGGAACTTATTTGAGTACTATTGGGAACATCTCATCCAGCCCCAACTTTTGTTTATTTTAAGACCTCAGTCCCTTTAAAAAGCACTGTTGGAACAGTTATTACTAAAGTTATTTAAAATGGGATTTGAACAGTATTGTACTGGGCATGTTGTCCGTTCCTCCTTTGTAAAAAAAGGCAATGAAAAGTCATTATTTAATATATTTGCTATTTTTTTTGTAGGTTTTCATCTATGATTTTGCCATTTGTGTCTCTTAGACATTTAACCTCCTCTTTGAATGTTCTCTTTCTGTTATAATATTGGAAAAACATTTTGGAATTGGTTTTAGCCCCAAAGCAATATTGATTCCTATCTCTCTCTGAGGCCTTTCTAATAGGCGGCCCACTTGTGTTTGCAGATTCAAGTACTCTTTCTGTGTGCTTTGTTTTTGGTCCCAGTTTAAACTGCTCTGTAAAGTGCCTTTTTTTTGCTGAATATTTTTTTTAATTGATCTATTAAACCATTTTGGCCATTTTGTTTCAGATTTAGATTTGTCTACTTTTGGGATGTAATTGTTTTGCGCCTCTAGTACTACATTTTAAAAAACAGCCATCCTTTTTCTGTGGATGTTTTCTCTATTTTACCGATCAATCTAATTCTGTTAGTCTCTGTTTCATACCTTCATAGTTTGGTTTTTCTAAAATTGTAAACCTTAGCTTTAGTCATTACTTTTGGGGTTTTAAAAATACTTCAAATGAGACCATGTTGTGGTCTGAGTTTTTTGCTGGCTCCAGACCTCTGTTTTTGTTATTCTGTCTTCGGCACCTTGAAAAAACTAAATCAAGGCATGCCTTGCCTCTAGTCAATGCCTTGACAGATTGCATTAGTTGGTCATTTGTCATTTCCACCATTTCAATTTCCCAAAACATACCTCCAGGCTATGTCAGTTCTCCCTTTTAAGAAAAGGGGAAGAGTTGAAATCCCCCATTAGAATGGCTTCTCTTTTTCTACAGACTTAAATGTCATTGTATAACAGATTATTTTGCTCAGTGTCTGAATTTGGCGGTCTATAGCGTGCTCCTATTATTATGCCCTTTGAAATTTTGTCCAGATTTAACACCTGGGCCTCAAGACTATTTCTTATGTATAAAGAATGCCACACCTCTTCTGTCCTGCCTGTCTTTCCTAACAGTGTGTACCCACTAATATTATATTTGTCTCCATTTTCTCAGACAAAAAGTTTCTGTAACACCTATCACATCGTTGTTTGTTTGTGCAGTGGCTTTAAGTTCTAACATTTTGTTTCTGAGACATCTAGCATTTCAAGAAAAATACAAATAGTTGTCTTACCTGAGTTGTTGCCCTTGTTTTGATGTGGTCTCCATTCTGTTTTTTTTTTTGTTTTCTCCCCCCTTCCTTTCTAGTTTAAATGCTTCTGGACTTCCTCAAGGAGTTCTCCAAGTAGATTGGTTCCTTTTCTGTTTAAGTGCAGTCCGTCCCACCTATATAGATAGTCCTTGTTGTAGAATGTGCTTTTCCAGTCAAGAAAGGTGAAGCCTTCCTGTGTCAAGATTTTAGCCATGCATTTTGATTTTGTATTTCCAGCTGTCCATATGGTCCTTTGCAGTACTATTGGGAGTATCCCAGAAAATATCACAGTTTTGGTCTTGTCTTTTAATTTCCTTCCCTAGTTCTCTGAATTTGTTTTGCAGGGATCTTGGTCTGTCTCTTCCAATGTTTTTTGTACCGATGTGGACTCCGGGTCATCCCTTTCGTTCTAAGCCTGTCCAAAGTTCTATTGATTTGCTTATAGAGGCTCCTTTTTTTCTTCATCTACTGTTTTGCCATTTGGGGTCCAAACTGCGAACTGAACTTGCTGTGTTTCTCAATATTATAATCCCCAAAAATCATGACCTCCCTTTTTTTTGCCCTGGCCAGCACTGTTTATAGGGTCCTGGATGTTGTTCCTTTCATTCTCTTGATGTTGGTTTTGGTCATCTAAATGTTGAAGTGGCTCAAATTTGTTGGATGTTTGGTTTCTGGTGGTTGTGTTTGACGAAGTTTCTTTTTTTCCCTAAATCTTTTATCTGAACCCAGCTGTTTTTCTTTTCCATCTCCCTTGGCTTTCTGTCTGCTAGGGGTGCAGACTTCCATGAATTGGGATGTCAGCTCCTCAAGCTCCTGTTGCTGTCACAGTTCCTCCAGCTCCATTTTTAACAGACTTCCTTTTGAAGCAAGTCCTGGATCGTTTTCTCATTTTACACACATTTGGTTGAGTTCTGATGGGTTTCTCAGTTTCCCACATCATGCAGTTGTCACAGATTACTGGCTTGAAAACCATGTTTTATTATTATTATTATTTTTTTTTTTTAAAAATAGTTCAAAAGAAGGCCATGTTGTGGTCTGAATTTGCCAATGGCCTGGATTTTTTAAAATTCTGTCTTCGTTATTTGAAAAGACCCCTGACACAAGGCATGCCTCCCCTGCTAAGTCTGGGCCTTCAACTAATCTGGCATGACTTGGACGCAAGGGTGTCCGACAACTAACAAAAACATCTTTTGAGATCCGAAATGATGAAAACGGACTTGAATATGTGTGCCTCGCATATAATGAGGACACAGACTCACCTGAAGATACAGCTTCAGCATCCATGACAGCTGCTCCCCTTACTTCCTCCGTGTCATTTGAAACTCTGCCCATCATCAACATGTGTTCAATTCTCTAGTAGTTTCTAGTGAGATGCCACATTTGATGCAGAAATTCACAATAAACGGACATGTGTAATTTATTTTTAATAAGCGAACAATAAATTAAATTTAATTTGGGACTATATTACACTGCGGATGTATACACAATAGAAGTTTCTGGCAGGATTTGAGCCCTAACTAGTTATACTTTCACTCCAACTACATACACTAAAGGGAAGGGAAACGATGTGGCAGCCACGGATTGGAGGAGCGGTTGCAATTGTTAACCAAGGGGTATATAAGGGGATGTAGAGAGGTGATCTGTTCCTTTGTTATGGTTAACGCTAAACTGGAAGGAGACCCGTATTGTAATCATGAGTGTTTTGTTTGTTTTGTTTTTGTTTTTGTTTGTTGTTATTAGATGGTTAAAATGATCCTGGAGCTTCCTCAGGCCAGCACAAAACCCGGAAAATTGGTTTGTTTTCATGTTTGACTGTATTTGCACCACGAGCACCTATGTAGATAGTCCTTTGCTGTCTGCTTCAATGTTCAAGAAAGGTTTGCCTGTGTGTCCCCTGGTTTTTACATCCATGACCAGGTGATTTTGTATTTCCAGCTGTCCATATGGTCCTTTGCAATTTAATTTCCCAGAAAATATCACAGTTTTGGTCTTGGTCTTTTAATTTCCTTCCTAAGTGCTCAGTTTGTTTATGGTGATCTTGGTCTGTCTCAGTGCAATGTCACAGTACCGCATGTACACGGACTAACGGTGCTTGGTACTACTGTTACACTCTGCAGGGCATACGGTGCTCGACAGTGATGGTGCATGACAGTGGCTACCCTCTGCTACAGCACTAATGGGCGTGGTAAGGGGTTTGCAAACCAGTTCTTTAACTGAACTTGCTGTGTTTCTGTGCATGGACACCCCAAGTCAATTCCACCCATGCCTCCCTTCAATGCTGCCTATCCCTGTGAGGCGTTTATAGGGTAATGGATGTTGTTCCTTTCATAATTTCTTGAAAAATAAAATTTTTCTTTATTAAATGTTTACAGTGGCTCAAAACAAACAAATGTTTGATTTCTGGTGGTTGTGTTTGAAACGAAAAGGAACTTTTTTAGTCCTCTTCTTGATATGCTGAACACAGAAACTGTTTCAAACAAAATCTCAACGTTAGTAAAGCTTTCTGTCTGCTATAATAAACACCTCCATGAACCCGTGGGTGCTTCTCTCCTCCAGTCTCCTCCGTTGCTGTCTTTGTGGGACCAACCCATGGACACAGACTTACTTCCCTTTAATGCAAAGTCCTGGATCGGTAGTCAGTGGAACCAATTCCAAACTAACAAGTTGGTTGAACCTTCTTGACTCCAGTGGCTGAAATTTACATATCATGCAGTTGTCACAGATTACTGGCTTGAAGAAAGATGTTTTATTATGGTCATTAGATCTTTTTTAGTCCTGAGTTCAGTTTATGCCCATCTGCAGGCTGACCTACAGACCACCCTGCCCTTGACTCATCACAATCCCGTATAAGGATAAACATACCCTCTGTGCGTGGTGCTTGGGAGTCCAACATGCCACCTTGGCCCTGCCTTTTGTTTGGCCTGCAGCATATGTGCGGGCTTTTCCTCCCCAGGTGAAAGAAGCTCAGTTGGAGAATCAGCCCACGCTCCAAGCTTCAGCTTGTCAGTGGCCAAACCACGGGCAGCTCTTGGAGCCCCAGAGCCCCTCCTCCATGACCTGTCCCAGGACCCCCCGGTGTCATTTGAAGATGTACTTCCTCCTTTCTCCCCATCTCCGCTGTGATGTACGGGCGGCTGCCCAGGCAGGCGACGGACATTATGGATCTCAAAGCCCAGATGGCCCAGGTCCTGGAGCTCTTGGCCAAACAGGCACCTTAACATCTCTGCTGTCAGGCCCCATTGCAGCCCCAAAGAACGTATTCCCCCTCCCCAGGGGAACTTCAGGGTGGATGGGAAGAGGCCAGACTCAGCTGGCGTAAGAGGACACACTTTTAAAAGTCTCTGGGAGGGGGGCCTCCTTCTCCTCTGACATGCAGGTAGGCAAGCCCCCTGCTGAGGAAGAAACTGGCTTGAGCCTCAACCAGTGCTCCCCTTTGTCTAGCTCTGTTTCGGCACTTATGGGACATGCTTTTGAGATCCTGCAGGTCCCCTGATGCCAGCGGAGAACCATATGTGTCCGTTTTCCCGGCCGAGGAGACACAGACTCACCCTGAAGTTCCAGGCCTTCCCAGATTTCATGGAGGAGATACGCCCTCCTGGGATCGTCCGCCTCAGGTCCTAGCATGCTCATAGTAGGCCGTTCAGTTGCCTCCTCTAGTAGTTTCTAGTGAGATGCCACATTTGATGCAGAAATTCACAATAAACGGACATGTGCACCAATAAGCGCCCAATTAAGGCCCCCCGCCGGTTGGGACTATAGACCTGGGATGCCTGATACACAATACAAGGTTCTGGCAGGAACGAGCCCTAACTGGTTATGCAGCAGAGGCCAACCACATAAACTAAAGGGAAAGAAACGAGTGTGCTCATGGCTTACTGTATTGGAGGAGCGGTTGTACTGTGTTAGGCCCCGGGTATATAAGTCCATGTAGACGCTGATCTGTTCCTTTGTTATGGTTAAGCTAAACTGGCCGGAGCCCCGCTAGCTTGATTGTGAGTGTTTTGTTTGTGTGGCTGTCACAACTGAAAACTGTTTGTTTGTTGTTAGGGGAGATGGCTAACATGATCCGGAGCTGTGGCTCACCATCAACAATGCAAAGAGTCGGCTACACCGGTGCAGTGCACAACCTACTTGAGGCTCTGGCTGGACTCCAGTACGATGCGCGCATACCTGTCGGACAACAGAGTTGCAGCTATGCAGGGTTGCCTCTCCCTGTTTCAACAGGGATTGCAGGTTACCCTCCTATTGTGCCAGAAACTATTGGGTCTGATGGCCGCAGCCATATCGGCCATTCCACTGGGTCTGCTTCGCATGCGCCCTCTACAAGCGTGGCTCAGTGAGTTCCACCTCAACACCAAACGCGACAGACACCGTCGGCTGACTGTGTCTCATGCGTGCTCGGCAGCCCTACACTGGTGAAAGACGACCTCTCACCTGCGCGAAGGTGTGCGAATGGGAGTAGTGTTGAACCACCAAGTGGTGACGACAAATGCCTCCAACTTGGGTTGGGGGGCGGTCTGGGAAGGCAGAGGAGTATGCGGATCCTGGCCGGACATCCCTGCACATAACATGCTAGAGTTGCAAGCGTTCTCCCTTGCTCTCCACCACTTCCTCCCGGTGCTGAGCGGAACACGTGTGTTGATCCGGGCGGACAACATGACAGTGGTGGCGTATGTCAACCACCAGGGTGGCCTACGGTCCCCGGGGTTGCATCGCATGGTCTTCAGGCTATTAACATGGGCTGAGAGGAACTTGCTGTCCCTACGCGGCGCTTTCCCGGACCTGTCCAACATGCCACCTTGGACCTCCTCTCCAGGAAGGGTCCGCATCCGTCAGAGTGGCGACTCTACCCTCAGATAGTGGAGCGCATTTGGGAACGGTTCGGGAAGGCGCAGGTTGATCTCTTCGGGCAGCAGTGTGGAGTAGTGGTTAGGGCTCTGGACTCTTGACCCCAGGGTCCCCTCCTCAATCCCCTGGTGGGGACACCTGCTGTACCCTTGAGCAAGGCCTTTACCTAGATTGCTCCAGTAAAAACCCAACTGTATTAATGGGTAATTATATGTAAAAATAATGTGATATCTTGTAACAATTGTAAGTCGCCCTGCATAAGGGCGTCTGTTAAGAAATAAATAATAATAATATTCTCTTCGTCTCAGCAGAGACGACCCATTGCCCCGTGGTACTCCCTCCACCCAATTTCTTAAAGGCGCTCAGGGATTACACCCTCCCAGGAGGACTGTTCTCCCCGAATGGAGCCTTAATATTGTACTGGAGGCTCTCACGTGGGCCCTGTTTCTATGCCCATACACCCATAGGGAAGGGGGCCTCTGCCTCCTCTGACAGCCTTCCTTGTGGCAAGCCCCTCCGCTGAACGGGTCAGTGAGCTGCAGGCGCTGTCTGTGCACAGCTCCTGCATGCGGATTTGGGAGGATGGCAGCAGGGTGGGACTCTGCTCACCAACCCTTTTCCTCCCGGTCCCTGGATCACAGCCTTCCACGCCGGTCAGTCTGTGGAACTGGAGTCCTTCCATCCACCTCTGTTTGCTTCAACGGAGGATGAGAGATTGAATTTCCTCTGCCCAGTGCGGGCATTGAGATGCTACATGCATAGGACAAGAGCTTTTTGTCTGTCACGGGACACGGACCCTACGACAGCCCCTCTCTAAGCAGCGTCTGTCACATTGGATTGTGGATACAGTCTCGACTGCATATAATGGTGCTGACTGGTAGGGTAGCCGCACACTCAACTAGAGGGTTGGCTACATCTTGGGCCATCTTCAGAGGGGCCTCGATGTCTGATATTTGTACTGCGGCTAGCTGGGCTGCACCACATACCTGACAGTTTTATCCCCTTGGCGGGCGGGACCGAGTGCATCATCCCAGGAAGGGGCCTATCGTCAGCTCTGGTATAGTGAGCTCAGCGATACCTACCCAATGGGCAGCCATATCCCACACGTAATGTCATTGGTGGTCATCTTCTCTTCCAGGGAACCAGGGTTACGGTAAGTAACCTAACTTCTAACATCTAACATCTTCTAACATCTAGAGGCACAAAACAATTACATCCCAAAAGTAGACAAATCTAAATCTGAAACAAAATGGCCAAAATGGTTTAATAGATCAATTAAAAAAAATATTCAGCGAAAAAAGGCACTTTACAGAGCGTTTAAAAGGGACCAAAAACAAAGCACACAGAAAGAGTACTTGAATCTGCAAACACAAGTCAAAAAGGAAGTTACTCAGGCCAAGAGAGAGATAGGAATCAATATTGCTAAGGGGGCTAAAACCAATTCCAAAATGTTTTTCCAATATTATAACAGAAAGAGAACATTCAAAGAGGAGGTTAAATGTCTAAGAGACACAAATGGCAAAATCATAGATGAAGAAAAAAAAATAGCAAATATATTAAATAATGACTTTTCACAGGTTTTTACAAAGGAGGACACGGACAACATGCCCCAACATGTCCACCTGTTCCTATCCAAATAACTTTAGCATAACAGAGGCAGAAGTGTTAAAGGGACTAGGATCTCTTAAAATAAACAAATCCCTGGGCCAGATGAGATCCTCCCAATAGTACTCAAAGAAATGAAAGAAGTTATTTACAAACCGCTAACCAAGATCATGCAACAGTCTCTTGACACAGGGTTGGGCCAACAGACTGGAAAATAGCAAACGCATAATCCACAAAAAAGGAGACAAAACTGAACCAGGTAACTACAGACCAATAAGCCTGACTTCTATTATATGTAAACTTATGGAAACTATAATAAGATCCAAAATGGAAAATTACCTATATGGTAACAATATCCTGGGAGACAGCCAGATGGTTTTAGGAAAGGGGGATCATGTTAACTAACCTACTTGACTTTTTTCGAGAATGCAACATTGAAAATGGATAACTGCAAAGGACTCTTGACATGGTTTATTCAATCCCAGGTGGGGACACTTTTGACAAAGTCCTTGAGCAAAGATTAATTCTCAAAATGAACACAGATTGATTCAAGGAAATGCATGCACATGGATTAATGGGTAATTATAGAAAAAAGAATGTGATATTTGAGGAGAAACCTGTAAATGGCCCTGGATAAGTGGTGTACCACTAGGGATCAGTATTAGGTCCTCTGCTATTCCTAATCTACATTAATGATTTAGACTCCGATAAAGTAAGCAAACTCGTTAAATTTGCAGGGATTACACCCTCCCAGGAGGACTGTTCTCACTGTTGAAGGAGCAAAGGTCATTCAAAATGATCTAGAGGCTTCAGAATTGGGCAGACACATGGCCCATGAAATTTAATAGAGAAAAGTGTAAAGTATTGCCTATGGAGCAATAAAATTCCATTATAAATATCATATGGGAGATAGTGAAATTGAAGAAGGAACTATGAAAAGACCTAGGAGTTTATGTTGACTCAGAAATGTCTTCATCTAGACCCTGTGGGAAGCTATAAAAAGGCTAACAAGATGCTTTCCATATATTGTCAGTCTGTTGAATTTAAATCCATCCAAGTTTGTTAAAACTCTAGGATGCATTAGTAAGACCTCACCTAGAATATTGTGTTCAGTTCTGGTTACCTTTGTTACAAAAGGATATTGCTGCTCTGTCAAGGACAAAGAAGAGCAACCAGAATTATCCCCTCTTTAAAAGGCATGTCGTGCAGTCACAAAAGAATTGAATCTATTCAGTCTTGAACAAAGAAGACAATGGTGCTGGCTGATTCAAACATTCAAAATCCTAAAAGGTAGAGGGTTGTCAACCCGGGGACATCTTCAGAGGGGCCTCGAGGACCATATTTGTAAATGGAGATTAGATAAAGGGCATTCAGAACAGAAAATAGGAGGCAGTTTTTCCACAGAGAATTGGGAGGGTCCGAAGTGCATCATCCCAGGAATGGGTTGAAGCTGACACCCTGGGATCCTTCAAGAAGCTGCAGCCCTGGGATCAATGGGCAGCCAACCCAACGAAAGATTGGGGTCATCTCTCTTCCATGGAACCAGGGTTTGTAAACTTTCTTATGTTCTTATCTATTTTTTAAATGAGAAAAATACTATTGCCTTTAAAACTTACCAGGAGATGTGTTCATTTAATTGGTGTCTTCGTAATGCGACTAACAGCTGGTTGAGATGAGTGATTATGCCAGCGCGGCCTGCCATTTATAAACCTCTGCACTGTATCATAAAAACACTGAAGGGATTAGTATACAGACTATCAGAGGAGATGTGAGGGGCGGGAGGATAATCGATAGTTTTGATAGAACGAGGGGAAGCGTTAAAAATGAGTGCTATCCTAAAATGTATACACTAGTAAAACACATCCTAAGAGTTTAATTTAATTAAATAAAGAGCGTGTTACACGACTGTTAATGTCCAACAATTACATCAAACTGACTCTGTATAGTCTGATAATCCAGAAACCATAAAATTAAGTTATAATGGACTGCAAATAAATGCAATCCCCATGTGTGATACATTGTGATAAATTCAATAATTAAATGTAATTACGTTTCATTATATACATCAAATAAATAGAATAAGTCATTAATTATTCTAGAGTATAAATAGGTGATGCTGCTGGTAAGTTTCCCAAAGGTTTGGAGAAGGCGTTACTTGTAGCAACGTGACGTCAAACAAAGAGCAGCCACAGCGCAGCAAGCTCTGGGATGGGATTTCTCTAGGTGCTGCGTGTGACGTCAAGCAAAGAGCAGCCAGGAGCAGCAAGCGCAGCCGCGTCTTGGATAGAACACGACTATAGCTGCAGAAGCCTTCTATATATATCTATGATATCTCCCGAAAGGAATGCATGACGAGGGGGTGGTGGTCTTGTTGATTGACGTTATTCTTGATCAATCAGAATCCATTATACGCAGTCTTTGGTGCATTGTGCAATGAGAAAACAGAGCATGCTTTAACTGACTAGACGACTGACCAATAACTTAACAGTAAACATTCCCTAGCGGCGCAGTGCCAGTCCTGAAGTGAGGCGCTTTATCTTAAAAGAAACTCGGAAAGAAGAAATACATAATACGTGTGCAGTGGTATTATTATGCAGATACATCTTTTATGAAAACGATATTTTGAATCTGGATAATATGAAACTTTTTTTCATAGATTCTTTCAGAGCTTGCGAGAGCTGCCTGTATTAACTTAAACAAAGCGGAAACTGGGAAATCGATGGCCCTTGTAAGTGAAACTGGTGCGCAGTGCTGCCGGATATTATCATAGAGGATCGGACCGAAGATCGCGAGTTTTTGCTAGTGCAAAGTTATTTATTTATTTGTGTACTATTATTGTTAAATAATATATATATATATATATATATATATATATATATATATATATATATATATATATAAAGGCACCTCTTGTTAATGTTGAGAACCAAAATGGCGGCTTGGTGGCTCACTCCCCCAGTGATACTAGTATTTGCGTCGGTCCTTTCTGCTCCGGGGCTCGCCTCCTCCTGCCCGCATCCCTGCTCCTGTAGCGCCGGGGAGAATGGCTTTATGATGCTGGATTGTAGTAGGAGAAAACTGACAGAGGCGCCCTCTGACCCACCAGGCTGGATAACATACTTGTAAGTACATGAAAAAGACATCCATACTCTTCACAATAGTGCTGCCAGGTTGGACGTACATATTAGAACTTGTTTTTGTGGTTGCAGTAGCATAGTTTTTGTGTAGGTGAAGGCTTATCAGAAATAATCAGAAGTCAACCTGTGTCAGTTGAGTTCTGATTGCACACCAGCTTAGCAAATAAGCACCTATTGGAGAGTGAATAAACATTCGGCAAGGCGCAGCGGAGACGGACACGTTGGTTCGAGACTGCTATGATCTATTTTGCAGACTTTGATTTTGATGGATGGCTAGCAGTGTGGTTTATATGTCCATTCTGCAAACTGTAAAAACAAAACTCTATCTATCTATCTATCTATCTATTTCTATCTCTATCTATCTATCTATCTATCTATCTATCTATCTATCTATCTATCCCTTTTACTGTGCAACACAGTTTCCGTTGCTCAACTGGGTTAGTGCAGGGTTACACGCTTCTCTTGAAGTGCATGTTCAGTGTTTGAACGGATAAACGGGCTTCATCCAAGTTTGACTCAATCTTAGTATTTTTCTGATGCTGATCAGGCAGACATGCTGTGTGTTTTTGTGTATGCATCTATGTGAGTTTGTATTGTGAAGTTACGTTCTCTGTACAACTCAATCAGTTTTAAATAATTACATTTCCAGGAGCTTGAACTACAATGAGTTGACTGCAGTCCCCTTCTTTGGACAATCAACTTGGAACATAACAGTTTTGTCATTGTAAGTGTATTACAAAGACAGCATGTTATAAAAATGTCTGAACAATCTGAAATAATACATTAACCTTTAGCCTGTTGTAAGAAACAAGAAGACATTACAAACTGTTGATGAGATAAAGGAGTCTTTCCTTATTAAATAGGTTTAGTGTAAATGTGTCATGAATTGAGTACATGAATACTGTACTGATATAAACCCAGGCATCATTAGTAGCTGTTTGTACTGTTTTGAATTTGCAGAGTTCATAACAGAATTGCAGAGATCATCACAGATCACCTTCAGCCTTATGTTTCTGTGGATTCTTTGGACCTCAGCTCAAACCTGATTTCACAAGTACAAGCAGCCTCATTTCCACCAATGCAGCTAAAATATTTGTAAGTTTTTAAAAGTGAAAGATATTTATCACAAGATCTAACCCAATGATGTTTTTCATGTGATGTGCAGAGTGATTGAAATTGAACAGAGAGCAACACAAAGCCATGTTCTGAACCTGCTTACATTCTGTACCCACTCGGCGGGATAACAAAACATTTGCAACGGTCAAGTGGGATTGTGGGTATTGTTCAAGAAAAAGGAACCCTTTCGTGCCAGTTATTTTTGTATTTCATATCAAAACATGTGGGCAATGATTTCATATTTGCTGGGTTTGATAACCACCAAATATAAAAAGTGACTTCATATGGCTGCCATATTGAGATTGTGTGGCTTATTTACATTTGTGTAAGTTTCTGCTGTATAATGTTATTGTTTGGTATATAGCTGTATTCTTTAAGCCGTGTCAGTGATACGGCTGTATTCTTTAAGCCCTGTCAGTGATACGGCTGTATTCTTTAAGCCCTGTCAGTGATACGGCTGTATTCTTTAAGCCCTGTCAGTGATACGGCTGTATTCAACATTTTAAGCCACCGAGGATGCTTTTTTTTGTTCACAAATTAATACACCCCCCCTCTCCCCATTATTTTAATAAACACGTCAGTTTTACTGTTTGTCTTAATTTTTTCTTGTTCTTGATTTTGTCTGTTAGAAATTTGAGTAACAACAGAATTACCACTTTGGAACCCGGATGCTTTGATAATATTTCAAGCTCCTTGGTGGTCCTGAAACTGAACAGAAACAGAATCACCTTTCTCCCGCTGAAGATCTTTAAACTTCCTCACTTACAATACTTGTAAGTAGTTCATTTGCTTTCAGTTGATGAATAAGAAGTATTGGGGTTTGGTTTGGACTAATTGGGTATGTTAGGTAAAAAATCTTTGCCAGTTTCAGGATAATTATTTCCATGAAATTGACTTGCATTAAAGAGTAAGTAGCAGGGTTCTGAAAAACCTAGCGTTCCACATCCCCATGTGCTGTTACAGCTGTTTAAATAACGTACCTGGAGTTCTTCTTTTCATTGGTAACATTCCAACACCTTTTTACAGGTATAAATGGAAAGTCTCTCTCAAAGGTCTTTTGAAAATGTCTGCTCTACTGGAATGGTTTGAGATCAGAGGGGTGTCCTCTCTCTGATCACTAGGGTGTGGGTTTTCTCTCTCTCTCTCTCTCTCGATTGAACCCACACCCTCGTCTCTGCCCCAGCTTCATTGGGGCGTGTCTCTTTAGGAATACAGGTAGGAAAAAAAAAAATTGCCTCCCGGCAATGATCAGAGCGAGGACACGCCTCTGATCTCAAACCCCAGTGCAGTAGAGCAGACATCTTGAATAGACCTGTGAGAGAGATTTAAATTTAAAAGTGTAAAAAGTTGTTTTAATGTTAACAACGAAAAGAAAAATTGCAGGTATGTTAATAGTTGTAAAAACACGTGGGACGTATAACGCTATTTTTCAGAACCCCGCTACTTACTCTTTAACTTGACAACGATTCAGACATCAAAACGTGGCGTCTCCATACCACAGGTGTAAATATTGCAGGTCAAGAACACTAAATTGTACTGATCTTTCTTGCTTTTAGGGAATTAAAACGTAACAAAATTAAGATGATCGAAAGTCTTACATTCCAAGGGCTGGATTCCTTGAAATCGCTGAAGATGCAGCGTAATGGACTCAGCCAGCTTATGGATGGAGCCTTTTTTGGACTTAATAATATGGAGGAGCTGTAAGTTTCTTAATAATATGGAGGAGAGAGCTGTAAGTTTCTTAATATGGAGGAGCTGGAAGTTTCTTTCCTCACTGTGTACCTGGTCAAGAAATTAAAATATTTGAATGTTTTAAATATACAATGATAAGGGTTTTTTTTTTTGTCCGTTGCTGGCAATGTAATAGTTGATGCAGTTCAAGGACACTTGCTGTAGGATTTGCCTAGAGCAAAGGTGCGCAACCAAACTTATCACAGGCCACATATACAGAGAGCTAGTTTAACCTCATGTGTATAGCGGGCTGCAAATATCTAAAGAAAAATCCAACTTTAACCCTCGGCTGCAATATACACAGGCATATATATGTCTCTGTCCATCGAATCAACAGTACGAAGGTCACTCTTGAAATCAGGACTTAAAGGATGTGTTGCAGTAAGAATACCTCTGTTAAGAAAGGGGAACAAGACTAAAAGGCTAAAATATGCATAAGAACACAGACATTGGACTATGGAACAATGGTGAAAGGTGCTTTGGACTGTTAATGGATGGACAACGACACCTGTGCCTTCTGCCAGTTCTGTTGTTAATTCAATGCTTGTCTTTCTATTCCTTAAGGATATTATCTTCAAGTATTGCTCATCCTTGCTGGACAGCTTTTTGGGTCTTCCAGTCCATGGTTTGTCAATTACAGATGATGTTTCTCTGTACTTGTTGATTATGCTTCAGATACCACACCTTGAAAATCAAGTGATGCGAGCTATTTCACTCAATGTTTTTCATTCTTTATGCAAGGCAAGGTTGTTATAATAGTAGAAAACACTAGTGGAGGCTTTGAGTAAACTGTTGATGCTCATAATGCATCAGAGTAGAAAAATGCAACAGATCTAAAACTCTTGCACAGCAGTGTATGTGTGTGTGTGTGTCTATATATATATATATATATATATATATATAATATATATATCTATATATATATATATATATATATATATATATATATATATATATATATATATATATATATATATATATATATACAGCTCATTGAAATTTGTTGGTTCCCCTCCACAAAAAAAAAAAGAATGAAATTTTCTCTGAAATAACTTATCACAAAAGTAATTGGCATCCACCATTGTTTATTCCATATTTAATAGAAATCATACTTTGCTTTTGATTTTTATTCAACATATTTGTAAAAAAACAAATGAAAATGGCATGGACAAAAATTGTTGGACCGCTAACCTAATATTTTGTTGCACAATTGGATTATAGGCAATCACTGCAATCTAATGTTTTCTTTAATTAGTAAAAGACTTCTGCACCTGTTAACAGTCATTTGGCCTATTTTCCTGGAAAAAACTGCTCCTGCTGTCTCAGGTTTGATTGTGCCTTCTCCACACTGAACAATTTCCAGCTCTTTCCATTGATGTTGTCTGAGGATTCAGAAAGAAAACTCATAGACCAGCATGGTAATAGTCCAATGTTTTGTTCTTATCCATTCTTGATGTTTTTGTGTGTTTTGGGTCATTATCCTGTTGGAGGACCCATGATCTGTACTGAGACAGAGCCTTCACACTGGGCAGTACAAAATTCACCCCAGAATGACTTGATACTTGAGATTTCATTGTGCCCTGCACAGATTCAAAAAGACCCTGTGCAAGGATAACTGACAAAGAAATACAAGCTGAACCTCCATGTTTCACTGTAGGTATGGTTCCTTTTCTTTGAAAGCTCCATTTTTTTTTCTGTGAACATAGGCTCCATGGAAGAAGAGCCCAAAGGACTCCAGTTTTGACTCATCTGTCCAAAAGCCATTCTCCCAGAAGGATTGTTGACAAGTCAATATGGGATTTTTGCAAATTCAAAACTGGCTTTTTTATGTTTTCTTTCAAAGCTCTATGTTCTCCTGGGTCTTCTTCCAAAAGAACCCCATACCTACAAAAAGTGAAACATGGATGAGGCGATCATGTTTTGGGGCTGCCTTCACCTTGGGTTCAGCTTTGTATCTCTTTGGCAGTTATCAATGGTTGTTTTTCTACCATCAAGGCATTTCTGTTCAGTCTGGGGTACTGCCCTCTGTCAGAAAGCTCTGTCTCAGGCTACAGTTCCATGGGTCCTCCAACTTCTTAATAATATTTGCAACTGTTGTCACAGGAACATCAAGAACAAAAGATGGTCTATTCTGAAGTTTTACCTTTACCATGCTTGTCTGAATTTTTCTTTAAGATCTCCTCTTGCAACTCTCTCCTTTGCTTTCTCTGGTCCATGTTCAGTGGAGCAGTTTGCACAGGAATGATACCAAACAGCACAGTGACAGGTGCAGTTCTCCATTTAAATAGGCTGAATGACTGATTACAAGATTGACATGTGTGATACTAATTAAAAAAAATTAATTAGTTTGAAATATCATTTTATCCAATTATTTTCATTATCTTTTCTAAGGGGTACCAACAAATGTTCCATAAAAAATTTAAAATATTTTTTAAATATGGAATAAACAATAATTCATCTCTTTTACAGCTTCTTTTCTTTATTCTATGACAAACCAAAGGCATGCAAGTATACATGATAAAATAGGGGTTTAATTTCATCACTTTTCAGGAGGAATGAAGCATTATTTCAATATATATGTATATATATATATATATATATATATATATATATATATATATATATATATATATATATATATATATATATAAATATACATATACAGTGCCTTGCAAAAGTATTCAAACCCCTGACCAATTCTCTCATATTACTGAATTACAAATGGTACACTGAAATTTCGTTCTGTTTGATATTTTATTTTAAAACCCTGAAACTCAAAATCAATTATTGTAAGGTGACATTGGTTTTATGTTGGGAAAAATTAAGAAAAATAAAAAACTGAAATATCTTGCTTGCATAAGTATTCAACCCCTGTGCTGTGGAAGCTCCCAGTTTACACCGATGAAAGAAACTGTCCTAACAAGGACACAATTACCTTACCATTGGCCTCCACCTGTGAACCATTAAAGTTGCTGTCACATTTTCTGGATAAAAACCCCACTGTTGAAGGATTATTGGTCAGGCTGTGAATCTGAAGGAAAATGAAGACCAAAGAGCATTCTACAGAAGTTAGAGATAAAGTAATACAAATGCATAGATTAGGGAAAGGATACAAAATAATATCCAAGTGTTTGGATATCCCAGTGAGCACAGTTGGATCAATAATCAGGAAGTGGAAGCTGCATCACACTACCCAGGCACTGCCAAGAAAAGGCCGTCCCTCAAAACTCAGCGCTCAAACAAGGAGACTTGTGAGAGAAGCCACAGAGAGCCAACAATCACTTTGAAGGAGCTACAGAGTTCAGTGGCTGGGAGTGGAGTAATGGTGCACCAGTCAACCATATCAAGAGCTCTGCATAACACTGGCCTGTATGGGAGGGTGGCAAGAAAGAAGCCGTTACTCAAAAAGTACCATCTGAAAGCACGTCTGGGTTTGCCAGAAAGCATGAGAGTGATCCAGCTGCGATGTGGGAAAAGGTTTTGTGGTCAGATGAGACCAAGATAGAGCTTTTGGCCAAAACTCAAAGCGCTATGTGTACCGCAAACCCTAACACTGCCCATGCCTCAAGACACACCTTCCCTACAGTGAAGTATGGTGGTGGCAGCATCATGCTGTGGGGATGCTTCTCATCAGCAGGGACTGGGCATCTTGTTAAAATTGAAGGAAGAATGGATGGAGCAAAATACAGGGAAATACTGCAAGAGAACCTGCTTCAGTCTGCTAAAAAACTGAAGCTTGGGAGGAAATTCACCTTTCAGCAGGACAATGATCCCAAGCACAAGGCCAAAGCAACACTGGAGTGGCTCAAGAACAAAAAGGTGAATGTCCTACAGTGGCCCAGTCAAAGTCCTGATCTCAATCCCATTGAGAATCTGTGGCACTATTTGAAAATTGCGGTCCACAAGCGTCGTCCAACCAACCTGAACAACCTGGAGCAAATCTGCCAAGAAGAATGTCACATGATGAAAACTTCACTCCGACACTGTGTACACACACTGAATAAGTCTGGAAAGCCATGAGTCTGTACTTTTAACCCTTTCCGGTCCAATGACCCTTCCGAATCATCAAAATTGCAGCGTAAAAACAGGTCTCTAGTAGTCTACCAAAACCATTAATGTGTGGGGATGAATACTTATGCAAAAAAGCAAGATATTTCAGTTTTTTATTTTTCTTAAAAATATTTCCCAATAAATAAAACCAATGTCACCTTACAATAATTGATTTTGAGTTTTTGAGTGTTTTAAAATAAAATATCAAACAGAACGAAATTTCAATGTACCATTTGTAATTCAGTAATATGAGAGAATTGGTCAGGGTCTGAATAAAAAAATTTTGCAAGGCACTATATATATATATATATATATATATATACAGGCCTTTCCTGTTTTACTGTGGGGAATAAAATACTTTTAAACACTACGACTCTTTTGCATTATTACCCTGCTTTGACTTTGGACGATATTAATCCAGGTAGCATTTACGACCGAGACACCCAAACCATGGCTCATGTGTTTTTTTTTTTTTGTTTGTTTTTTGTTTTTTTATAAATGAATTGCCCTTAACAATGTCTGATAAGAGCAATAGACTCAAAACGAAACCTAAGCTGTGAACTCTGTCACATGATGAGGGGCTTAACTTCAGGCGGTCGTATTTCCGGCTAGGAGTACCGCATACACACACTGAATACGTCTGGAAAGCCACGAGTCTGTACTTTTTAACCCTTTGTGGTCCTATGTCGGACCTGGTCCGACATTATTATTTTCCCTTTCCGGTCCAATCGACATCATCAGAAAGATGTAAAAAACAGGTCTCTAGTTGTTTTTTCTCTGGAAAAAGCCGAGAAAACCATTCAAAGGCCGAGTGAGACCGATAGGAGCCAAGAGAAGCCGGAAAAAAAAGGGGACGTGTCTGAGAAATACAGATAGCCCCGGCACCACAGAGATAACACGGACATAAACAAACAAGATAGCTGCTTCTGCATCCAGCGCTCAAAAAAATATCACAGACATTTGCAGAGCTTTTTGAGATGTTATAGTAATAAAATAATGACTTGGATCGCATTATTGAGGAGTTTGGTGATAAAACGAGCGATCAGGAGATGATTTATCGGTATGCACGACTATGAAGAGGTATGTGAAAAATACAGCGAACAGGGGGTGGGGCAGGGCTGGAGATACAGTACTGAGTGTCCTGTTGATATGCAGTGCCTTTTAAATCTGTTTTACTGTGGGGAAAAAAAAAAACTTTTAAACGATCCTAAAATAAACCTTGCGCAACCCGTGAAAATAAATTGGACCTGAGACGCACTGAATAAATGGACCGCAAAGGGTTAAACAAGCCAGGTAGGTGCCTGAGTAATATGTGCGTAACCACCAGGGCGCCGGCACCCCAAAATCAACTGGCTGAGTGTAAAGAGTTAAATAAATATTTTCATGAGTACACTATAAGGGGTAATTTTTGTAAAAATGTATGATCTGCCAGAGTCAGGAATGTAACCCCAATTTATAACATTGTTCCTATGAGAACATGTGCTTCGACTTACAACACGACTCTGAGGAACCAATTGTGTGGTAAGTGCGAGGACTGCCTTTGTGTGTATATATATATATATATATATATATATGTGTATATATTATTATAAGAGATGGTCGGGATGATGTGAGGGAAAGGAATTAGAAACGTGGGGTTACTGAGACGTTCTCCTCACATCAGAAAATACATACTTGAATGTTTGTTAATAGCAGCCAGAGAACAGAGAATAAAAACTCCATTTCCCAGAAGTCGGCAGGGATGAGAGAAGCAGGTGAACAGATAGGCTGTAATTTCATGGATTATAAAAAGGGGATGTACAAGAGGAAGACGTGGGTCTAGGGGCTGAGAGGAAGCACGATGTCAGGATCTGGTTACAGGCAACAGGACTGAACATCCCCCCCCCAGTTATGGGAGTGTTTATATGAGTATGGTACAGGAATCGGCGTGTCGTCAATGGCAACCAAACTATTAAACAGTCAAGAAAGGAACCTGTTTGTCTAACTGAAGAGTGGAGTCAGGGAGTACCAGCTTTCATCATTGTACATGTGGTTACAAGGAAAGAAAAGTTACATACCTGTGTTGGTTTGTGGAGCGCTGGAGTGCATACCATGGTGTGGTAAATAAAAGGAGTAGCCAGGACGGTGATAAAAGTAACCTTGCTGAAGCAGAGTGCTTACACTGGGTCAGCGATACTGTGAATGGGAAGTAGAATTGCAGCAAAGTACCCGTGTTGAAAATCCAGTAAAACCAAGAAGTATAAAACGCTGTACAACGGTGAGTGAGGGGGTGTTGTGTTAACCACGAACCAAAGGACTTTGTTATTAAATAGGTCGGCACAGCGGGACTAGAAACCACATGATACAAGACGTTTGTTTTGCTTTAGTTTTAGGCAGTGTATTATCGCTTTGGACTGTGCTGATAAAAATAAAAAGGGAACACTGTAGATTTGTATGAAGTAACAGAAAAGACCACACGTTTGCATTTAATTTGAACTGTTTTAATTGGTGTGGCAGTATTGTACAGCAGTACACTGGGTGGACTCCTTCAGTGCTGCAAATTTCAAGGAAAGGTTATCAAGGCAGTGCTCACTTGTTGATATAAAACAGAGAACTACAATCCTTAATGATACTTACCTTGTGCAACCCGGACGAGGACACCTGAGTGGCAGGAGGGAACACTGGCTGGGAAAGTACTGTGATACAAAGTACACTGGTTTACACATGGTGGGGAGTGTAGAGAAGATATGTGACTTACCTGGGAGTGACCCGTGGAATACTGCCAGGAGGGCCGAGACTGGGCCAAAAGAAAGGTCTGCAGTATTATGTAGTAAATAACTACAGATACTGCACTGTTGCGGTAGAGCCACTTCAACTGCATCATTTTACCTGTGGAAAGCAAGCTTCTGCAGAGTTTGTAAGGGACAAAAAGAAAAGGTATAGTTAGTGCTGGGATGGCCAGGTTTTTTTTTTGTTTGTTATTTTGGATTCTGAAAGTATTATTTGATCAAATTAAACTTGCCTTTTCATTGAATCTGCTGTCAGCATTCATTTTCTGGAAGACACATTGGCTACCACATTAATCGTAGAACACATTTTGTTCACTCTCTCTCTCTCTCTCTCTCTCTCTCTCTCTCTCTCTCTCTCTCTCTCTCTCTCTCTCTCTCTCTCTCTCTCTCTCTCTCTCTCTCTCTCTCTATATATATATATATATATATATATATATATATATATATATATATATATATAATTTATTTATTAGGGATGGGGATTTTAAACGTAAAGAAGTGGTATAAAAGGTGACACGACAAATTTCACCAAACGCATATTTTTTTTTATGGATTAGTTTTAGTAATTTATCATTATATACAGTACTCTGTCACGTATCTGACTGCTGTGGTGCCAGAGTAAGGGAGGATATTATAAAAAGGAAGGGGTTTGGCAATTGCCTCCAAGGAGTTTGTCTAATTGGTGCATGTGACGGGGCGAGGAGCCCTGTACATTTATTTGTTTATTTATTTTTAGAATGGGGTCTCCCCCTCCACCCCTGTGCCGTGTTTGTGTTTGTGTTAGGATTTATTTATTGTATTGTATTTATATGTGATCGTGAAGCACCGTGTGTATATTGTTTTGTTTGGACGTGTTCTGGCAGAGGCGAGGTTGGTGCCTGTGTTACTATTCCAGGAATAATTCAAAACCTCGTGCAGAAGGTGGCCATCTCCCGAATTAAGTGATTTAATTTGTTGCTAAATCGGGGGATGGTCACCTGTATAAAAACCTGCAGCTCTCTGCACTCCGGGTGGTTGGTTTTCAGAGGAGGAACGAGACCGAGAAGAGAGAGAGAAATTTATTTAAAAACGAAACTAAACTAAACCAAGGATAGGGTCAGTGAATTTTAGCATTTTTTGGTCCTGAAAAAGACCATTATACATTGTAGTGTTCGTGATCTGTTTTGTTTAATTATTTATTTTTGCTCTGTGAGCACAGTGTTTTTGTTTAGGTATTTTATTTTTGTGGTTTAAATAAACGGCGCTCGCTGCGCCTTTGCCCTGCAGTACCTGGTGTCAGTGTTGTCTTCCTGCTTCTGGCCTGACGTCCCCACACACTCCATCCTGTCGCAGTGCTATTCGGGTGTTATTCTCGGTCGATCAAGCCCTTCAGTGGTGCACTGTGTGTTCATGTAGTAGTAGGCGTGGCATGGTATCCAGTCCACATGGTAAGAAAGTGAATGACAAGCATTTTTTCTGACGTTAATTATATATTTTTTTAGTAAAATGGCATCTATAAACAAAGGATAAAAGGATCTGATATATCAGCAAAGGATGTGATATATCAGCATGTAATATAAAGAGTGTGTGTGATATATCAGCATGCCCTGCTGTTTCAGTCACACAGCGATTCTTTCCAATCTTTCTTAATAACTCGGTGCTCTTCTTGGATGCTGCATGTTTTCTTTTTTACTGAGGGCTGCTGTGTTTCATTTTCACTTTTGTCTTTTCTTTAATAACGAGCTTGCCCTTGTTCAGGGCAGCGTTGACTTGCTTTTTGCTCAGCAGTTTGTATTTTAGCCAATGAGGTGTTCAGTTTTTGCAGGTAGCAGTGTGGCAAAGGGCACAGGGCAGTGATGTCACTCCCTTGCAGCAAGCCTCTTGTTTTGGGAATGGGTCCTGTGACTGAGGCTGATGAGAAGCAATCCCCCCCCCCCCCACTGCATGAATGAAATGGTGTGCTGCTATTTGCGAAAAAATGCGAAAAAAACAAGTCAACAAAGTTTTTAAAAATATTTCCGATATATATTCCTAAGTGAAATGGATTGACGGGCTGCAGGTTTGCGTGTCCCCGCCTAGAGTAATATTACAAATGCCCTGCCCTCCTTGGTTCATCACCACCAAACCAATGCTAAAACCTACAAGTGTTGCCCAACCCACTGTGATCACCCATATTCTTAAACATCTCCTAACATCCATCCGCACTAATATACAATATACATGGTATATAAGATTTTGTTCCATCATTTAATTGTTTTAGGGAGCTGGAACACAATAACCTGACGGAAGTGAACAAAGGCTGGCTATATGGGTTACGAATGCTGCATTTGCTCCAGGTTAGCCACAATGCTATTCGCAGGATCAGCCCTGATGCTTGGGAGTTCTGCGAGAAACTATCTGAATTGTAAGTGATCATTTATTATGTATTCATATTCTATATGTAACTGTTTTAAACATCTCTGTGAGGGGGACTCATGGAAACTCCTTGAGCAAAGTCTAACACTAACCTTCACTTTGATCTGTGACCTAAGATTGCTGTGAAATTGGGGTTGTATAACTTTTTGGTTTGTGGTTCATAAATACCTACCCTATGTGATCTCGGCTTCATACACAATTGTATTCTGTGGTTCTGTAGGTCAAGTGTCAATCAATCAATATTTGTATAGCGCACTTCACATTAATAAAGGACCCTCAGCGTGGTTTACATAAAATAAAACGTACATAAATGAAAAAATATATACATAGATAAGAAAATACATTCATGATTCAATTAAATACAAAACATTTAATTTAAAGTATGTAAGAAATGGCCCACGACAGGGTGTGTGGTAAGACAATTCTTACACACGCCCTGGGTGCATTGTGAGGCACGAGGCCCTTCAAACACCCAGGAAGTACGGTGGGAATTGTCTTACCACACACCCTGGAGTGGGTTATTTTGCTTATAAAATGGCTACACTTTTTTTCTTAAATAAATAATTACACAAAAGAGCTTTTTAAAGGAAACAAATAAGAAATATATTATGTATCCTTCAACTGAGAAAAAATAGTCCCTGAAGACTGTTTGTACATATTTTGTACTTAATTTTATTTATTTATTTCTTAGCAGACGCCCTTATCCAGGGTGACTTACAATTGTTACAAGATATCACATTATTTTTACATACAGTTACCCATTTATACAGTTGGGTTTTTACTGGAGCAATCTAGGTAAAGTATCTTGCTCAAGGGTACAGTAGCAGTGTCCCCCACCTGGGATTGAACCAACGACCCTCCGGTCAGGAGTCCAGAGCCCTAACCACTACTCCCACACTGCTGCCTTATTTGCCATAAACATTACATTGAACATTGCCATTTATAGTAAAATTTTCGAGATGAGATGGCATTTGGGAATTGAAAGCAGATTGATTTCCCACATCTGAGGGAGGATTCATGTAACAGCCAAACACTGCACTTGACATTGAGGGAGGGGCTTCCGAGTGGTTTCCTTTGATTGTAAACCAGCATTAGATGATATGTGACTGAACGAATTCCGTGTCAGTTTGCGCAATGCCACAGTCCTTCCCGTCCTCGGCGAGCACAATAGAATTCTATGCCGAACCCGACCTTAAAAGCCCAACGGTTGTATCAGCAGAGAGCAGGAGAGATTTGAATTTTGTTTTAAATATGTTTCTGAAATCGGAGGGTAGTGGTGAGATGTATCTGTTGTGTCTAGTTTAAACATTGCATACTCACTAGTCGGTTTTATAAGGCGATATTTAGTTTAATAAGCAGATGCCGCTGCTGCATATACCGTATATATTACATGCTGAGTGAGGCTTGCGTGGTGATTTCTCAGATGGTTTTTGAATAGTGTTACTGCTACTGCTTGCCTCAGAGTTTTCTTTGTTCTGTTCTCTGACTAAATAAATACCACAGTATATTTGCCAATATTTCTGTAATTCTTAGTGACAGAGATGAAGAAAAAAAAAAAGATTGAGTGATTTAAATGCTGTTTCAGTTGTATGTTGACATTTTTACCTACAGAAACACTGTTTAGATAATTGTTACTATTAAGGCGTAGTAATATTAATAGATCAGGTAAGTAAGTTTGTCTATGATGTCATAGCCGTGCGGTAAGACAATTATTACCGCACGGTCATGTGATCTTGTTCAGCCAATCACAGCACTTAATTTAGCCAAGCCATTTTATAAAAACAAAATAATGTACCCTAGGCAATTGCATCATTTAAAAGTGATAACAATTTGTATTACAATAATTAAGACCAGTACTAGAATCAAGAAATAACAACACGGCGACACAGATACACAGCTCACGTCATGAAGTTGCAAACTATTACAACTGCACTGAGGAGATGAGTTCCATGTATTTAAACTGCCAGCTCCTCTGATGTTTATGGGGAGGCCGTTCCATAGCATTGGAGCCAGACAGCTAAAGGAATGCCCGCCCAAAGTCACACGTCGGAAGCGGGAGCCATGAAGTAGTTCTGTGCAGTGGATCTGAGTCACCTGGCAGGAGCATCATTCTCCAGAAGCCCAGAGCGGTAAGCAGGCCGGTGCCGTTTAAAGCCCTGTGTGTTCATTTAAGGGTTTTAAGAGCGATCCGTAAACGGACCGGCAACCAACGCAGATCCTGGAGCCAGTGGTGTAGCCAGGGTTTAGTTTCGGGGATTGATGGAGATTTTCTGATGGTTAATAACACTGGTCTTGCAAGGATTTGGTCCTGGGGCGGGGGGCGGGGGGCAGGGGTGACAGGATGTGAGTAGTGCAGTGAAACAAAGTACAATGTCCAAACAGGATTTATTTAGAAAATAAATAACAGAAATAATAATAATAATCCACCACTCTACCAACTATGGTATCAGGGGTATCATAAGTATCATAAGTTCCAGTCTTTAAATAGACAAACGAAAAACACTCCTTGACCACAATCCTCCGTGTATGAAACTGTGCTCCTTTCTTTCAGGGGTCGTGGTGCATGCGCTGCGCTGTGCTGTGCTGTGCTGTGCTGTGCTGTGCGGGATGTGCTCTGGGGTTTGTGCTGGCTCCGCGGCTGCAGCCTCCCGATCCTAATCCTCTACACAGAACACAAAACAAACAGCACGTAATACAAACAAAACAACAAGAACAGCCCCGGCTGGTCGCTCATTCTCTCAGGGGAGGGCCGGTACTGACGTAGCTGCTTCCCCTTTGTACCCACAAAACTCCCTGCAATCAACCCGTCGCCATGGTTTCTCCAATAGAGGGCCGCCCCACAGCTGATTGCAGTGGAGTCGTCCGGAGTACTTGCAACTACGCGCTTCCCCTAATATGGTCACCTTCCGGTTTCTACCTACCATCAAGGCGGTCCATCTAGGAGGCAGCATACCACCCCCCTTACACAGCGTCCTTTGTGATCGGGAGGGAGATTTACAACATTGATCCTTTCTCTCTCTATCAAAGGGGGGTGTGGTGATTTTTGTAAATGGCTAATAATTCGGGCTGTCAATTAATCGCAGTTAACGTCTGCGATTAACGTGTTAATTTTTGGGGAGATTAATTCGCGCTCTTGTCTTGTACCTCTTAGCAATACTGTAAAGCCATAAATATTTCTGAGCCTTTCATTATGCGTGTTTTGCATATGGGGGGGAGCAAACATTTTTGGCATGAATATCCAGTTCCACTAACGATACGTATTTCGTATTGCAAGTGTATTGATATATTGCCACAGGTCGCCAACAGGTTTTATGGTGTGATTTGCCAAATATTTAGGTTGCAAATATTTAAGGCTTTACGGTATTCTTTATTTCTTTGGCAGAGGTTTGTTGCTTTTAATTACAGCATCAGAATACAGAGCTCAATGAAACTTGCTCAAAGTACCCCGTGGTAATGCTCTCTCCCCCTCGTCCCAAGACACCCCCAAACTCCCCACAGTTCAGCAGCCACGTCACAGTGCGTAATTAAAGCTGCAGTAGCGTGAGCTGCGCAGTACAAAACAGAGTTCCAACCAATCATTTTTGCTGTATTAAATGTTAACATTTACGTTGAATTTCAAGGAGAGAAGGTGAGACTTCTCCTCCTTTACTCTGCCAGCCTGTAATGTGAACATGAATCCCCACAGCCGCTGTGAAGACCTCTGTCACACTGAGGTAGTGACATCATATTTATAGAAACACTGCATGCTAAATGTGTACTTGGCCGCTGATATACTGAGACCATGACATTTCTTGGATAGAGACTTAAAACTAGAGAATTGCTAATCCAATTGTGGTGATAAATAATTACAAAAGCCTTTAGCATTTTGTTTTTCCAGCTGTTGTGGGGATTAATGTTCACGCTAACATACTTGTTTTTATTTTTGGCAGAAATGTATCTTTTAATCATTTGACTCGCTTGGATGCGACTGCTTTTACTGGTCTTGGTTTGCTTGAGAATTTGAACTTGGGGAACAATGCTGTGAGCCACATTGCGGAGGGTGTATTCAGTGGGCTGCCCAACCTGCACCATCTGTAAGTATACTGTGTTTATGTATTGTAAAACTGAGATGCAACCACAGAACTAGAGGGGTCCGTTTTCTGTATGATTGTAGGTGCTGTTTGTATTAGTAATGCCTTGCTGTTGGACGTTCTAGAACAGAATGTGTTAAAATAAGGAAGATTACTGTAGGGCAGGTATAACATGGTTGCTGATGTGACATTTAAATGAAATACAAAGGCGGCTTCATTTCTTACATCAAAGAATAATATTTATTTTACATATATTGTTTTTTTTTTTTTAATATACAGCAGACTCCCGTTAATCCGTGCAGATTGGGACCGATTTGAGCCCAAATTAGTGAAACACGGATTAGCCGAAATTGAGTTTACTGTTTACTGAAAACTCAAAAAATGCAATAATACAATATAATGTCCCAACAACAGTCAAAATATATACTGCACGTAATCTGCGTTGTTCAGAGGCAGAGAGCTGGTTTAAACAAGCCACTGATCTTGCTCCAAGTCTTTGAATTGTCGTAACTGCTTCATATTCAGACTGCCAGGCTAGAGAGTTTTAAATCTGCTTTCTGCTCATTTGTCACTGGTTTTAGTTAGGGATGTAATAGGTTAAACGGTTCAACGTTAAATAAATGCATAACGTTTTTACATAACGTACAATAGAAATTGATAATGTGTCGGGCAGTTTGTGTTTTAAAAGTAAATATTCAACAAAACACGTGCTCTTTACACACACCTCTGAACTCTGCAACTCCTCTGCCTGGAACTTTTTATTTGGCAACATATGACATCGGGGTAGCCATGGTTAGTCGACTGAAAACATCTATCAAATATCTATCAAACTAGTCTCAAGCTGTCGATTCCTGGTGTTTGTACGCAGAGCACAGCAGCTGGCGTCAAAATAGAAAAGGGTGTAAAGATGGAGCGGTCAAAACAAACATGTGTCGAATACCTGCAAAATAAAAAAAAATAAAAAAAATAAAACCATTTCAGTTTAAGAAGCAGGTACGTTATGTATTATTGTTGTTGCCACTTTTTACTCAGTTGTACTCCCAATGAGTCCCTCGCCCTACCTGTCTTTGTCTGAAAGTTCTGAACTGGTTACCTAGCAACCAACTTCCCATATCAGCGGGATGCACTTCTGTAGTCTCTGTGATTTTTGTTGTGAAGGGAGCTCAACAACGACCCGAACAGCAGTTTAAAAGTTTTATGGTATCTTGCTAAATTGTCAATGCAGACATTTATTCACAAACCTGCTACTTTGTAATCTTCAGTATAAACTATATTTCATTTTCTTGTTTTTGTGTTGTAGAGATATAAGAAATAATGACATTTCTTGGGCTATTGAAGATTCGGTTGGAGTGTTTGTTGGGCTGGGCAAGTTGAACACACTGTATGTATCTTGTTTGAAGACTATCCAAATATAAAGTGCTGATTTATGCTTTTTGCATTTACTGGAGTAAGGATTTGGGACGTACTAAGACAGACGTCCTCATAACATACATTCACAGTACGTGCTCAGATTTGTTGGTACCCTTGCAGCTCATTGAAATAATGCTTCATTCCTCCTGAAAAGTGATGAAATTAAAAGCTATTTTATCATGTATACTTGCATGCCTTTGGTATGTCATAGAATAAAGCAAAGAAGCTGTGAAAAGAGATGAATTATTGCTTTTTCTGTCAAATGATATTTTAAAATGGCCTGGACATTTTGTTGGTACCCCCTAAAAAGATAATAAATAACTGGATTATAGTGATATTTCAAACTAATTAGTTTCTTTAATTAGTATCACATATGTCTCCAATCTTGTAATCAGTTATTCAGCCTATTTAAATGGAGAAAAGTAGTCACTGTGTTGTTTGGTATCATTGTTGAAGCACCACACTGAACATGGACCAGAGAAAGCAAAGGAGAGAGTTGTCTGAGGAGATCAGAAAGAAAATAATAGACAAGCATGGTAAAGGTAAAGGCTACAAGACCATCTCCAAGCAGCTTGATGTTCCTGTGACAACAGTTGCAAATATTATTAAGAATTTAAAGGTCCATGGAACTGTAAAGCAGCCTCCTGGGCTTGAAGCGCAAGAAGATCTGTGACCCCAGATTGAACAGAAGGATAGTGCGAATGGTATTCTTGAACCAAGGATAACTGCCAAAGAGATACAAGACAACTCCAAGGTAAAGATGCTATGATGCCATTTCTGTTCTATGACCATCCGTCGCTTTTTGAGCAAAAAATGGGCTCCATGGAAGAAGACCCAGGAGGACTCCACTTTTTCAAGAAAAAAACATAAAAAAAATGGAGACTGGAATTTGCTAAAATGCATATTGACAATGAACCTCAATCCTTCTGGGAGAATGTCCTTTGGACAGATGAGTCAAAACTGGAGCTTTTTGGCAAGTCACATCAGCTGTATGTTCACAGACTTTAAAAATGAATTTTTCAAAGAAAAGAACACCATACCTACAGTGAAACATGGAGGAGGCTCGGTTATGTTTTGGGGCTGCTTTCAGCGCCTGGCACAGGGTGCCTTGAATCTGTGCAGGCACAATGAAATCTCAAGACTATCAAGGCATTCTGGAGCTAAACGTGCTGCCCAGTGTCAGAAAGCTCTGTCTCAGTCGCAGGTCATGGGTCCTCCAACAGGATAATGACCCAAAACACACATTTTGTAAGCACCTAGAATGGATAAGAACAAAACATTGGACTATTCTGAAGTGGCCTTCTATGAGTCCTGATCTGAATCCTAAACGAACATCTATGGAAAGAGCTGAAACTTGCAGTCTGGAGAAGGCACCCATCAAACCTTGAGACAGCTGGAGCAGTTTGCTCAGGAAGAGTGGGCCAAACTACCTGTTAACAGGTGCAGAAGTCTCATTGAAAGCTACAGAAAACGTTTGATTGCAATGATTGCCTCTAAAGGTTGTGCAACAAAATATTAGGTTAGCGGTCCCATCATTTTTGTCCATGCCATTTTCATTTGTTTTATTATTTACAATATTATGTTGAATAAAAAATCAAAAGCAAAGTCTGATTTCTATTAAATATGGAATAAACAATGGTGGATGCCAATTACTTTTGTCAGTTTCAAGTTATTTCAGAGAAAATTGTGCATTCTTCGTTTTTTGTGGAGGGGTACCAACAAATTTGAGCACGTCTGTACATTCACAGTACATGGGCTTCATTGCCCAGAATGATATGCCACCACTACTGTATATACCCATTCAATGGGAGAATAAAGGATGAAATCTTACCTGGTTCAGTCAAAACATTTTCCATGAGACCCACAGTAATGCACTGCCACTCATAATTATTCTAATGCCTACTGTTTACAATACAATACGGTTTGAATGTAGTAAAGGCTCTTTTTCTGTCTTTGTGTTCTGAATGTAATTGTATGCTTCCTTTTGTAGAATACTGCAAGGAAACAGGATTAAATCCGTGACGAATAAAGCATTCTCCGGTCTTGAAGCGCTAGAACATCTGTGAGTAACCCAGGCTGTAAACCTCATTTATTTTTAAACTTTTGAGTAGTAAGTTTGGTCCATTCTTGGTTCCTATTACAAGTGAAGTAAATCCATGACATACCAAGGGTACAGATGCTATGATGCCATCTGTGTTCTATGAGACACTTCCTCAAGTGTTCAGTTGGTTTTATGATGGACAGTAAAACATGTTTATTTTTTATTTCTGTATTTTCAACAGGGACTTGACTAGAAATGGAATCATGTCTATTCACCCAAATGCCTTTTCACAGATGAACCTAAAAGAACTGTAAGTAAAATGGTACAATAATCAGACTTAATGTTATTCTGGGAGTTCCTGTTAATATATTGAGATATTTTTGCAGATACTTTTACATGCATTTATTTTTCTAAAATACAAATCTATTCTGCAAAATGTTATGGCTAAACACATGTTGAACTGCTCTTTCAGCAAATCATTTCCAGTAATCCATAAAAACGGATCGGTTTGTAAAACTGGACAGTTTGTATAAAGACAATATATTAAAAGATTTTTAAGAGGCTATGGCGCTGTCCTAACTATTGTGGCGCTTTCGTCACTGGTTATATTAATCTAGTTAGATTTTGATGAAATCAGACATTTTGTAGCATTATTTTCTAGATATTCACGTTTTTGACTGTAGCTAACATTTCAGACAGACTGAGCTTTATTGTGGTTTACAGGTTGGTGGGACTTAAATGTCTCTGAAACGGTGTCTGTTTTTCATAGATGGAAAGTTAAAAGCTCTGATTTATTGAATTTTTCAGTCTGTTGAACACCAGTAGTTTGCTGTGTGACTGCAATCTTAAATGGCTGCCTCAGTGGCTGATTGAGAACAAATTCCAGCGTTCTGTGAATGGCAGCTGCACCCACCCTGCATGGCGAGCAGGACAGAGCATTCTCAGTGTCGTCGTGGAGGATCTGGTCTGCGGTGAGTAGTGTTCGGGCGGTTATCGAAAATTCAGTAAAATCGCAATAAAAATGTTCAATGCACATGATACTTAATTTTTATAATAGCGTATCTATCGGTTATCATGATTACCGTCATTGAGTTTCGTAGTAAGAATTTACGAGATAACATTCCGCGCAACGAAGTGAAGTTCAGTAGTGTTTGTTGCCACAGAGTGAGCAATTTGCTTCTGTGTAAATAGGGCCATGTTTCCCTCGTTGCCTGCCTTGTTTGTAAACAGTCTGACAGGATGCAACAGAGCTGTGCCTGTGATGACATTGACATTGTCATAGCAACAAAGCCACCTGGATCTGCAACATTTACACTTTGACCTCGATGCCCTCGCTTTCCTTTTAAACGCAGTCGCACGTGTCATTGTTGATTTACTTTTACCTCGCAACAAGATGCATGGGCATAAACAAAAAGTGTAAATGAAGCTCTGACTTATACATTCCAGATAGGCCAAGTGCATCGGCAATGGGTTCTCCTTTTTAAGAACATAAGAACATAAGAAAGTTTACAAACGAGAGGAGGCCATTCAGCCCATCTTGCTCGTTTTGGTTGTTAGTAGCTTATTTACCCCAGAATCTCATCAAGCAGCTTCTTGAAGGATCCCAGGGTGTCAGCTTCAACAACATTACTGGGGAGTTGGTTCCAGACCCTCACAATTCTCTGTGTAAAAAAGTGCCTCCTATTTTCTGTTCTGAATGACCCTTTATCTAATCTCCATTTGTGACCCCTGGTCCTTGTTTCTTTTTTCAGGTCACAAAAGTCCCCTGGGTCGACATTGTCTATACCTTTTAGGATTTTGAATGTTTGAATCAGATCGCCGCATAGTCTTCTTTGTTCAAGACTGAATAGATTCAATTCTTTTAGCCTGTTTGCATATGACATGCCTTTTAAACCCGGGATAATTCTGGTTGCTCTTCTTTGCACTCTTTCTAGAGCAGCAACATCCTTTTTGTAATGAGATGACCAGAACTGAATATCATTTATATCATTATATAATATATCACTATATCATTTTGAATGACCTTTGCTGCTGCAACAGTGTTTTCCACTCCTCCTATTTTTGTGTCATCTGCAAATTTAACAAGTTTGCTTCCTATACCAGAGTCTAAATCATTAATGTAGATTAGGAATAGCAGAGGACCTAATACTGATCCCTGTGGTACACCACTGGTTACAGGAGGCCCCATTTTTGAGGTTTCTCCTCTAATCAGTACTTTCTGTTTTCTACCTGTTAACCACTCCCTAATCCATGTGCATGCATTTCTTTGAATCCCTACTGCGTTCAGTTTGAGAATTAATCTTTTATGCGGGACTTTGTCAAAAGCTTTCTGGAAATCTAAATAAACCCATGTCGTATGCTTTGCAATTATCCATTGTCAATGCTGTTGCATGATCTTGGTTAGCGGTTTGTAAATAACTTCTTTCATTTCTTTGGATACTATTGGGAGGATCTCATCCGGCCCAGGGGATTTGTTTATTTTAAGAGCTCCTAGTCCCTTTAACACTTCTGCCTATGTTATGCTAAAGTACTTTAAAATTGGATAGGAAGAGGTTGACATGTGGGGCATGTTGTCTGTGTCCTCCTTTGTAAAAACCTGTGAAAAGTAATCATTTAATACTCAAAGCCTCCACTAGTGTTTTCCACTATTATAATAACTTTGACTGTTATTAATACAGCTTAGTTTTGGGTAAGAAGAAACCAAGGGATCAGTATTAGGTCCTCTGCTATTCCTAATCTACATTAATGATTTAGATTCTGGTATAGTAAGCAAACTCGTTAAATTTGCAGACGACACAAAAATAGGAGGAGTGGCAAACACTGTTGCAGCAGCAAAGGTCATTCAAAATGATCTAGATAGCATTCAGAACTGGGCAGACACATGGCAAGTGACAATTAATAGAGAAAAGTGTAAAGTACTGCACGCAGGCAATAAAAATGTGCATTATAAATATCATATGGGAGATACTGAAATTGAAGAAGGAATCTATGAAAAAGACCTAGGAGTTTATGTTGACTCAGAAATGTCTTCATCTAGACAATGTGGGGAAGCTATAAAAAAGGCCAACAAGATGCTCGGATATATTGTGAGAAGTGTTGAATTTAAATCAAGGGAAGTAATGTTAAAACTTTACAATGCATTAGTAAGACCTCACCTAGAATATTGTATTCAGTTCTGGTCATCTCATTACAAAAAGGATGTTGCTGCTCTAGAAAGAGTGCAAAGAAGAGCAACCAGAATTATCCTGGGTTTAAAAGGCATGTCGTATGCAGACAGGTTAAAAGAATTGAATCTATTCAGTCTTGAACAAAGAAGACTACGCAGTGATCTGATTCAAGCATTCAAAATCCTAAAAGGTAGAGACAATCGACCCAGGGGACATTTTTGACCTGAAAAAAGAAACAAGGACCAGTGGTCACAAATGGAGATTAGATAAAGGGGCATTCAGAACAGAAAATAGGAGGCACTTTTTTACACAGAGAATTGTGAGGGTCTGGAACCAACTCCCCAGTAATGTTGTTGAAGCTGATGCCCTGGTATCCTTCAAGAAGCTGCTTGATGAGATAATGGGATCAATAATCTACTAACAACCAAACGAGCAAGATGGGCTGAATGACCTCCTCTCGTTTGTAAACTTTCTTATGTTCTTATGTTGTTAAGCTTGTCACTTAGCAATCTTTAATTCACATTGATCAGAATCTTCAAAAACTTGTGATCACAACAACTCAAAGTAAACTATACATGAGCAGCTAATATTTTTTTTTAATTTTAAAATGTATACGTGACATATGATGTTCTGTAGATGGCACTGGTTGATTCTATGGTAGTATTAAAGCAGGTTGATTCCAGAGATTTAGTGGACAAATCTAAATCTAAAACAAAATGGCCAAAATGGTTTAATAGATCAATTAAAAAAAATATTCAGCGAAAAAAGGCACTTTTACAGAGCGTTTAAAAGGGACCAAAAACAAAGTACACAGAAAGAGTACTTGGAACTGCAAACACAAGTCAAAAAGGAAGTTAGAAAGGCCAAGAGAGATAGAAATCAGTATTGCTAAGGGGGCTAAAACCAATTCCAAAATGTTTTTCCAATATTATAACAGCAAGAGAACATTCAAAGAGGAGGTTAAATGTCTAAGAGACACAAATGGGAAAATCATAGATGAAGAAAAAAAAATAGCAAACATATTAAATGATTACTTTTCACAGGTTTTTACAAAGGAGGACACGGACAACATGCCCTACATGTCGACCTGTTCCTATCCAATTTTAGATAACTTTAGCATAACAGAGGCAGAAGTGTTAAAGGGACTAGGAGCTCTTAAAATAAACAAATCCCCTGGGCCGGATGAGATCCTCCCAATAGTACTCAAAGAAATGAAAGAAGTTATTTACAAACTGCTAACCAAGATCATGGAACAGTCTCTTGACACAGGGGTTGTACCGACAGACTGGAAAATAGCAAACATAATACCGATCCACAAAAAGGGAGACAAAACCGAACCAGGTAACTACAGACCAATAAGCCTGACTTCTATTATATGTAAACTTATGGAAACGTCCATATTTAACACCTGGGCTTCAAGACTATTTCTTATGTATAGCGCTACCCCTCCACCTCTTCTGTCCTGCCTGTCTTTCCTATACAGTGTATACCCACTAATATTATATTCGTCTCCATCACTCTCGAATAACCAAGTTTCTGTAACACCTATCACATCGTAGTTACTTGTTAGTACAGAAACTTCAAGTTCTAACATTTTGTTTCTGAGACTTGGCGTCAGTGCACCACAGACATCTGGGTGTTTACTACTGTTCAGACCGGCTACTCACTGCAGTTCAAGCATGGTCCTCCTCCCTTTCGGGGCGTGACTGCAGTATTAGTCATGGACCCACAGGACACCGCTGTGGTGCCTCAGGAGGTAGTAGCTCTGCTGCAAAAATGGGCTATTCATATGGTACCCCCCTCCAATAGGAGGGCGGGTTCTACGCCATGCCCAAGCGGGATGGTGGCCTCAGACCAATCCTCGACCTCAGGCAGGTCAACCTGTTCTGAGCCGAAGGAAGTCAGGCCAGGCAATTGGTCCACAAAGTAGACCACTAAGATGCCTGCTTTCATATCTCCATAGAAACCGGCACACGAGTATCTGTGGTTCGCTATTAGGGAACAGTGTACAAGTTCAAGTTTTGCCGTTGGGCCTCTGTCTAGCTCTCCATGCCTTTCGAGGCACAGGGAAGCTAGGCTGGCCCCTTTGACACTCAAAGGTATCGCAGTTCAGGAGAGCAGAGATAGATATTGCCTCCCAGGAATCGATCCATTGTCTGCTGGTTCTCCATAACAGGAGCCAGGGACCCATTGGCGTTAGATGCCTTGGCACATCAGTGGCAGAGGCAGCTGCTGTATGACTTCCCACCACTCGCCATGCTCCCGCTGTGTCTGGAGAAGTCTCACAGGACCGGTGAAGGACTTAGTTCCTAGTTGGACGTTAAATGTAGTACTTGAATGTACTGACAAAATCTCATTTTGAGCCCATGCATTCAGCTGGGCTGAATTTTTGGTCTTTCAGGACAGCTTTCTTGCTTGCAATCACCTCTGCTAAGCAGGTGAGTGAGATGCAAGCATTTTCAATATCGAAAGCTTATCTAATTTCTTTTTTCAGAGGCCAGAACGAAGGTTTCCACATTAACCAGTTAGTGGAATTGTCGGGGACACTGCTGCTGTACCCTTGAGCAAGGTACTTTTACCTAGATTGCTCCAGTAAAAACCCAACTGTATAAATGGGTAATTGTATGTAAACATAATGTGATATCTTGTAACAATTGTAAGTCGCCCTGGATAAAGGTGTCTTCTAAGAAATAAATAATAATAATAATAATTGGAGGCTTTCCATCCCCCTTCTTTCCAATCTGACAGGGAGCGCCAGCTCCATACGCTTTGCCCAGTGCAGGCATTAGCGTATTATGTGGACAGAACTAAAAGCTGGAGGCAGTCAGAACAATTTTTTGTCTGTTACGGAGCTAAGTCACAGGGACAGGCTCTGTCTAAACAGCATCTATCCAAGTGGATAACAGGCGCGATACAGACTGTGTATGAACTGGCCAGTCTGCCCCGCCCGAGAAGCTCACCAGCCATTCCACCAGGGGCCAGGCGACTTCATGGGCTCTGTTCCAGGGTGCATCTATTCAGGAAATAAGCAGTGCAGTGGTTTGGGCTTCATCCCATACGTTTGCCAGGTTCTATCGACTGAATGTCTGTCATGGACCCACAGAATCCTGGATTTGGCACTAGAGTACTGAGGGCAGCTTCCCAGTCCACCCTCACGATAGAACATTAGAGGCGGGTCCATCTTAATGTTTTCATTATGGAACATTACTGTGACACAAGCGGTTACTAGCTTGCAATTGGGTTGTATGCCATCCTTGCGACAGCTGGGGTATACTCCCCCATTTTGTAATGGTTAATATTCCCTACTTGAAAGGGAACGTTCGGTTATTATCATGACCCGGGTTCCCTGAAATACGAATATTAACCATGGTCTAATCTCTGGGAAAATGGCAATGGTATGGCGCTGTTCATGGTCTCAATCTCTCTAGTGAGAAAATGGCAATGGACTCTTGTATTCAATCGCTGCTGTTTTGTGGTTGTGGGGCGGAACCTCAGCAGCACCACCCTGCTCTAGTGAGAATCTTTTGGTATAGAGTTTTCAATTCGGGTGTCTTAAAGGGAAACGCCCGTTTTGTAATGGTTAATATTCCTATTTCAGGGAACCTGGGTTATGATAATAACCTAACGATATACAGTACACCCTCGCTATAACAGCCTTCATTATAACGAACCTTCAGCTATAATGAACCTGGCCCCTGGACCGCAAATAAAATTAAAAAAAATTAAAGATAATATAAATGCACACTGTCGTGCCTGTACGCACAGGATGCCATCTCCGCAGTGAAGTCAACTCTTTTGTCTTAGTAAAAAGCATTCACTGTGTAACTATACATCCAAAATGAAAATAATTTTATGTTGCAACAAATCTGGAAACTAAATTGATCGTTTGAAAAAAGGAGTAACGCAGGCGTATCTCTGTCGTGAATATAGATTGTCATAAAGCACTTTTTTCTTGTTTTTGCTTTTTACGCTGGGTGTGTATATGTATATATGTATGTATGTATGTATGTATGTATGTATGTATGTATGTGTATATATATATATATATGTCAAATGTTTACATACCCCAATGGAAATGTGTAATTTCTAGAAATTTCTCAAACAAAGAATTTTAGGAAAAATATTTTGTAGCAAAAGTTTTGCTTTTCTGGATGAGGAAAAAAAGTTACAAGAAATAGATGTCTACAATTATTAAAGTGTTCATACCCTTTGATAGTATTGTCCCCGAGGTGCTAGAAATTTCAATATGATGATGCAGAACCTAATTCTAGAAAATGCTGGATTGTAGGTGAACATTCTTGGAGAGTAAAAGGGTTAGGCATAGGATGATTGCTGTCATTACCAATAAGTCAATATGGGAAAAAGTAAAGAGCTATCTGAAGACCTCAGGCAGAAACCATCCACTACAAAACTTGATTTAAAGTGCAACTGGACGTTCCAACACGACAATGATCCAAAGCACACTTCAGAATCAAAATCTACTTCAGAATGGCTAAAGAAGAATAAAATCAAGGTTCTGGAATGACCTAGTCAAAGTCCCGATCTAAATCTGATTGAAAATCTTTGATATGAATTGAAGACTGTGCACAAGAGAAATTTGAATGAACTGGAACAATTTGAAGAATGGTCAAAAATTACTAAAGAATCATGCCAAAAGCTCATTGACAAATGTCCTAATCATATAAAAGATGTTGTTATTCCTTGTCAGGGTATGAATACTTTTGAATTAGCATTTTTGGAGTTTTGCAAAAAATTTGCTGAAATCAATAATGTAGAAATCTATTTCTTGTAACTTTCTTCACCCACAAAAGCAAAACTTTTGCTCAAAGATTTTTCCTAAAATGTTATTTTTTGAGAAATTTCTAGAAATTCTAAATTTCCATTGTACACTTTTGACTACAAGTGTGTGTGTGATTTATTTATATATATATATATATATATATATATATATATATATATATATATATATACAATAAATAAATGGGAGACACACATTTTCAGGATGGGGACAAACTAAAACTTATGAAAAAAATACAAAAAACGGTCATCTGGTAGTATTTTGGAATGAATGTGGAGCAATCTGAAACAGGCCAGCCTATTTGGTCTGAAACCTTTTTGTCGTACGTGTTTCAAGGCAAATGTTTAAAGTACAGAAATACAAACTCACAAGTCAAAAATATTATGAATGTAAAGTCTATTGAAAATATACAACGTACAGTGCAGTCCGTTTATAAGAATCACATCCGTCCCGGGTGTTTTGATTATTGTAAGCATGATTCTTAAAAGCGGACTGATATGATTACTGTGGTGCAAAATCAGACTTAGTATGTGAATACCATACTAATGGGGGATTTCAACTTCCCCTGTATAAAATGGGAAAACCCGATGGGGGGCACGACGGACGAAATTGAAATGGTGGAAATGACAAATGACTGCTTCCTAACGCAATTTGTCAAGGCACCGACTAGAGGGGAGGCATGCCTTGATTTAGTCTTTTCAAATAATGAAGACAGAATAACTAAAACAGAGGTCAGAGAGCCATTGGCAAACTCAGACCACAACATGGTCTCATTTGAAATATTTTTTAAAACCCCAAAAGTAATGACTAAAGCTAAGGTTTACAATTTTAGAAAAGCAAACTGTGAAGGTATGAAACGGAGACTAACAGAAGTAGATTGGAGTAAAACAGAGAAAACATCCACAGAAAAAGGGTGGCTGTCTTTTAAAAATGTAGTACTAGAGGCACAAAACAATTACATCCCAAAAGTAGACAAATCTAAATCTAAAACAAAATGGCCAAAATGGTTTAATAGATCAATTAAAAAAAAAAAATATTCAGCGAAAAAAAGGCACTTTACAGAGCGTTTAAAAGGGACCAAAACAAAGCACACAGAAAGAGTACTTTGGAACTGCAAACACAAGTCAAAAAGGAAGTTAGAAAGGCCAAGAGAGAGATAGAAATCAATATTGCTAAGGGGCTAAAACCAATTCCAAAATGTTTTTCCAATATTATAACAGCAAGAGAACATTCAAAGAGGAGGTTAAATGTCTAAGAGACACAAATGGCAAAATCATAGATGAAGAAAAAAAAATAGCAAATATATTAAATGATTACTTTTCACAGATTTTTACAAAGGAGGACACGGACAACATGCCCCACATGTCGACCTGTTCCTATCCAGTTTTAAATAACTTTAGCATAACAGAGGCAGAAGTGTTAAAGGGACTAGGAGCTCTTAAAATAAACAAATCCCTGGGCGGATGAGATCCTCCCAATAGTACTCAAAGAAATGAAAGAAGTTATTTACAAGCCGCTAACCAAGATCATGCAACAGTCTCTTGACACAGGGGTTGTACCGACAGACTGGAAAATAGCAAACGTAATACCGATCCACAAAAGGGAGACAAAACTGAACCAGGTAACTACAGACCAATAAGCCTGACTTCTATTATATGTAAACTTATGGAAACTATAATAAGATCCAAAATGGAAAATTACCTATATGGTAACAATATCCTGGGTGACAGCCAGCATGGTTTTAGGAAAGGAGATCATGTCTAACTAACCTACTTGACTTTTTTTGAGGATGCAACATTGAAAATGGACAACTGCAAAGCATACGACATGGTCTATTTAGATTTCCAGAAAGCTTTTGACAAAGTCCCTATAAAAGATTAATTCTCAAACTGAACGCAGTAGGGATTCAAGGAAATGCATGCACATGGATTAGGGAGTGGTTAACAGGTAGAAAACAGAAAGTACTGATTAGAGGAGAAACCTCCCAATGGAGTGAGGTAACCAGTGGTGTACCACAGGGATCAGTATTAGGTCCTCTGCTATTCCTAATCTACATTAATGATTTAGACTCTGATATAGTAAGCAAACTCGTTAAATTTGCAGACGACACAAAAATAGGAGGAGTGGCAGACACTGTTGAAGCAGCAAAGGTCATTCAAAATGATCTAGACCGCATTCAAAATTGGGCAGACACATGGCAAATGAAATTTAATAGAGAAAAGTGTAAAGTATTGCATGTGGGCAATAAAAATGTGCATTATAAATATCATATGGGAGATAGTGAAATTGAAGAAGGAACTATGAAAAAGACCTAGGAGTTTATGTTGACTCAGAAATGTCTTCATCTAGACAATGTGGGAAGCTATAAAAAAGGCTAACAAGATGCTTGGATATATTGTGAGAAGTGTTGAATTTAAATCAAGGGAAGTAATGTTAAAACTCTACAATGCATTAGTAAGACCTCACCTAGAATATTGTGTTCAGTTCTGGTCACCTCGTTACAAAAAGGATATTGCTGCTCTAGAAAGAGTGCAAAAAGAGCAACCAGAATTATCCCGGGTTTAAAAGGCATGTCGTATGCAGACAGGCTAAAAGAATTGAATCTATTCAGTCTTGAACAAAGAAGACTACGCCACGATCTGATTCAAACATTCAAAATCCTAAAAGGTATAGACAATGTCAACCCGGGGACTTCTTTGACTTGAAAAAAAAAAAAGGACCAGGGGTCATAAATGGAGATTAGATAAAGGGGCATTCAGAACAGAAAATAGGAGGCACTTTTTTACACAGAGAATTGTGAGGGTCTGGAACCAGCTCCCCAGTAATGTTGTTGAAGCTGACACCCTGGGATCCTTCAAGAAGCTGCTTGATGAGATTCTGGGATCAATAAGCTACTAACAACCAAACGAGCAAGATGGGCTGAATGGCCTCCTCTCGTTTGTAAACTTTCTTATGTTCTTATGTTCTTATGAATGATAAGAGCTTGTTCCCTGGCTGCAGTGTAATGGGTTGACCACTAGATGTCACGAGTTCCCGCATGTATGCACGCCCACGAAAAATCCACAGCTGCTTTCCTTAACGTCAATTGGTTAACTGCTTGTTAAAGTTAGTGACACCTCGATAGAAGTGGCTTGGCTGATAGTAATATGTTCACTTTTTCTGGTTTTAGTCAGAATTTTAACGGCGGTATTCTGAACAAGCTGCAAGCGGGATACCACACGTTTTGGGACATCAGAAAAAAGTGCATTGCAATATCAATTCTAGATGAAACCCAAGGCATGTATTAGTCTCTCTGCATCGGATACAGAAATAATTGGTCTAAGTTTGGCTATATTTCTCAAATGATAAAAATATACTTTATTATTTATTTCTTAGCAGACGCCCTTATCCAGGGCAACTTACAGTCGTGAACAAAAATACATTTCAAGAATCACAGTACAAGTAATAATACAATAGGAGTCTCAAATGATAGATTAGGATCAAAGATGACCCCCGAACTCTTAATTTCTAGTTTGTTTTGATGAGAGACTACAAGGGTCGAGCTCATGAAATCCCATATTTCATTTTAGTTGGTTCTGTGAGCCCACTAGCATGTTTTATCTGAATTCAACATTAGACAATTCTGTGACATCCAATGCTTGATGTCTGTAAGGCAAGTAGCTAATAACACCCAGGCAGAAGAAATTCCTGGCTTTGTGCTATGTGCAGCATGAAAACCAGAAACTTCTCTAATATACCATTAAGAGTTAGAATTGTTTGTAATTTGAATTGCAAGAACTCTCTCTAGAACCTTATCTAAAAATGGTAGGTTGGAGATTGGCCTATAGTTATTGAGGACTTTAGGGTCCAAATTGTTTCTTAAGCATAGGCTTTACCAGAGCTACCTTAAGTGCTGAGGGAACTATACCGGAGGAGAGTGAACCATTTATATTTAAAACGTGGGTATTAATAACACCAAGAACATATTTTAATAGTTTTATAGGAATAGGATCAAGAGAGCATGTAGTAGCGCTCATATGTTGAACTAGCTCTGTCAGTTCCTGTAAGGTAATCAAAGAAAAAGCCCCCATAGTAGCCTTAATAGCTGTAGTTGGTATAGTTGTGCTTTAACTTTAACCGTTTATTTTTACATTTTAGAAGAGGCAAACATAGCCAGCCCATAATATAAATATTGATCTTGATGGACTCCTTACTCCGCTGGAGAGTGATCTCCATGCTAAAAGATGTTAAGTGGACACTCAGGTCTGGTCTTAGAGAGAGATGTTCCAGCCCATCTTGTTCGTTATATATATATATATATATATATATATATATATATATATATATATATATATATATATATGCAGACACACAGTTCGCGCTGAACAAAATAATGATGTGTGTTTTAAAATTTTCTACTGAGTTTTAGAAGCAGAAATTGAATATACACACGGGTTTGCAATTGAAATGTGTGTGTGTTTTCTCCACCAGATGATTTTCCTAAGCCCCAGATCACTGCACATCCTGAAACTACAGTGGCTCTCAAGGGAATGAATATTACATTAACTTGCATTGCAGCAAGCAGCAGTGATTCACCAATGTCGGCAGCTTGGAGGAAAGACAGTGAAGTTTTGTATGATGCAGTGGTCCAAAACTTTGCCAGATACAGGGAGCAAGAGGGAGCACTCATTGAGTACACCACTGTATTGCATCTTTTTAATGTTAATTTTACCGATGAAGGTCGGTACCAGTGTGTTGTCACGAATCACTTTGGATCCAATTATTCGGAAAGAGCAAAACTTACTGTGAATGGTGAGTAGGCTTTAAAATACACTACAAATATTTAATACACTATGTAAAGTATTTTCAAACCATATTTGAATAGTTTTGAAGAGTGCCACCTGCAAAATGTATTGTGCAGACTAGCTTTCTTGCAATTAAACATTTGTGGGGCAGGATAGGATGGGGGGTGGTTTGCTTATTCAGTTGTTAAAGTATTATAACCAACAGTCCTGTTTTTTGTGTCAAGCTGGTGTGTGTGTGTTTTGTTTGTTTTTTCCTTAAGTTTTTCTTAATCCCTATTTATTTAGCAGGAAGCCTTGCCAATGTGTATACAGGTGCACTCCACTTATAACGGGCTCCAAGGGGCAATGGAAATCAGTACTTTATTAACGAAGTACGTTGTAAACACAATTCGAAATGCTGTATATAACTGCGAACATAAGTACCTTAAATGTTTACCCTGTGGGCCGTATAATGTAATAAGTAGTACCATTTTACGAATTTATATTTTCGCTACATGTAATTAACATTGTATACGTTATAGGTTTTAAACTGTACAGCGGCTGTGCCAACAAAAACATAGAAGAATAGAAGTAAACGGCAGCTGTTTTCCTGCCTGACGCCACAAACGCCACCATGACCGTCAGTAATTGTCCCGGATGTACCTTATTTGGACAAATTATCTACTCGTGGAACAGGAAAACTATGTATTAAACGGTACTATATGTATTAAACTGTACGTATTAAACACAAAAGTTCGGCCTGTGGAACAGGAAAACTGTACGTATTAAACAGTATATTCGTTATAAGAGAGTCTGTTAACCAGATTAATTCCCCATTAAAACCCATGTTGAATATGTTGTAAATAGAACTCTGTTCTAACAGGATCCGTTATAAGTGGAGTGCACCTGTATTAATAAACACGGGCTGTATTTCTCACCAATAGAGCTGGCTTTTAATTGTAAATGCAGTAGGTTTCAGTGTTGGGGGTGACTATTGTTTGGAGTCCCTGAAAGTTGAATTGTCCTCAACACAGAGCTGCCCTCCTTCGTGAAAACGCCGATGGACCTCACCATTCGGACTGGGGCTATGGCTCGCCTGGAGTGTGCAGCAGAGGGGCACCCCGCTCCTCAGATCGCCTGGCAGAAGGACGGCGGCACAGACTTCCCAGCTGCGCGGGAGCGACGCATGCATGTCATGCCAGAAGATGATGTTTTCTTCATCGCAAATGCCAAGATTGAAGACATGGGCGTCTACAGCTGCACAGCACAGAATACAGCGGGAAGCACGCATGCTAATGCAACACTAACAGTGTTAGGTAAGAAAGACTTGCTGTTAGAAACTCTTTTGGAATATTCCTTCTCCTACAGGGCCAGCCGTTACAGTGCCGTCTTTCACAAAGCCAGAGAGGATATATATAGAGGATACTGGTATACAGTTTTTATTCACCGCAGGAGGATGTCCCAGTAAATAACAAACCCGACAGGGGCGAGTGGTTTATGTAAGGACATACTCCTAAGGGGAGTAAAAAACATATATCAAGAAAAATCATTTAGTATCCTCTATGTATAGTCTATGTATTTGGTATTCTGTTTGTACCACAAGGATATATTTAAAATAAATAGCAATCAAATGTGTACATTTTTTTTAATATTAAATCAATGAATTGAGGGATTATTTTACCTGGCGGATCTTTACTTTCATTGTCAACAGACTGTGCTTCGACGCGGATTCATTTATTATTATTATTATTATTATTATTTATTTCTTAGCAGACGCCCTTATCCAGGGCGACTTACAATCGTAAGCAAATACATTTTAAGTGTTACAGTACAAGTAATACAATAAGAGCAAGATAAATACAATGACTTTGGTTCAAGCAAGTACAAGTGTGACAAAATACAATTCAATACTACAGCAGATAACAGTGACAGTGATAGTTACATCAAGATATGATTAACTACAAAATACTACAGATTAAACACTTGGCAGATTACAGTACTCTGAAGTACAGGATTAAATGCAGTAAAATAGGGGGCAGATAAGAGCAAATAAAGCTTAAGGAAGGGTGATAAAAAAACAGAGGAGTTCTACAGGTGCTGTCTGAAGAGGTGAGTCTTAAGGAGGCGCGAATGTGGTCAGGGACTGGGCGGTCCTGACATCTGTAGCATTCCACCACTCTTGACAAGGGTGGAGAAGGAGCTGGCTCTGGAGGCAGGGGAGCGTAAGGAGGTAGAGCCAGTCTTCTAGTGCAGGCGGAGCGGAGGAGTCAGTGGGGGGTGTAGGGAGTGAAAGAGGGTCTGGAGGTAGCTGGGTGCAGTCTGGTCAAGGCATCTGTAGGCTAGTACAAGAGTCTTGAACTGGATGCGAGCGGTGATCGTTAGCCAGTGGAGTGAGCGGAGTAGTAGAGTTGCGTGGGAGAAGCGAGGCAGAGAGAACACCAGGCGGGCAGCGGAGTTCTGGATGAGCTGGAGCGGACGGGTGGCAGACGTAGGGAGGCCAGCCAGGAGGGAGTTGCAGTAGTTTAGGCGGGAGAGTACCAAGGCCTGGACCAGGAGTGGGTGGCATTTCAAACCCTCTTTATGGCCTCTTCGCAACCGTCTTTAGATAGAACCTTGAGCTCAGTCTGTTAGTTTACATCCTCTCTGTTTCCTACCTTTACTGGTTTTAATGAAGGGGCTACAGGCTGCTCAGATAAGACAGACACAGTCAGATTGGTAACTGGCATTTCTTGACTAAGCTCTGTTTGCTACCGTTACCAGTATTAATGAAGGGGCTACAGGCTGTTTGGGTAAGTCAGATACAGTCAGATCGGTATCTGGCATTTCTTGACTAAACTCGTTCTCCAGGAAATCCGAGTCCAAATCAAAACAACAATAGAAATCTGAAATTATTTCAGCCATTTTAAGGCATAGGTGTAGAAAGACAGACCAGGCTTTTTAGCAACGGGCCAGCTGAGAGAATTTGAATACTGAGTTTATGATTTTAAATAAGTTCTTAATTCCAACTCACTCTCACACACTCACACTCACACTCACACTCACACACACACACACCTACCTTAACATTAGGGTTAGGGTTAGGACCATAGAAGAATCACATTTATGGCAATTCATTTTGTGTTTCAACACTGTTTCTCTTGATTCTAATGTACCCTGCACTACCTCTTTTACCTGAAGTAAACTGTTGACCAGCTTAAACGCACTATTCCACCGTGTGGTAACGTCCTGTTCCAGTCCTAAGGCCAAGTCCCAACTGTTTCATTTGCACAAAGTTCCACTTGGTTGGCTGGGCTGTGTTTTGAAATGACTGGCAATTTTACGGCAGTGTGACAGAAGATCAATAGAAGCAATTTTACGGCAGTGTGACAGATTATCCGTAGAAGCAAGTAGAAAGCTTTGTTGATCCCGAGTTGCAAAGTGTGCTCAGCACATCGTCACTGTCAAATTCAGTTTCACTAATGCCTAAAGTAATATGTCACGCATTGTAGTACATATCGCTACAATTCTGCCTACCAGTTTCCACTCTAAAACAACATCCTGAAATTCTGCTGCGCACAGGTCTGAATTGTGCAGTCCTATATATATATATATATGAACCATTTATTTTAAGAATCAAAACAAGAAAATGTAAATGAAAAGCAGTACTTTACACTTTTCTCTATTAAATGTCATTTGCCATGTGTCTGCCCAGTTCTGAATGCTGTCTAGATCATTCTGAATGGCCTTTCCTATATATATATATATACAGTGCCTTGCAAAAGTATTCAGACCCCTGACCAATTCTCTTATATTACTGAATTACAAATGGTACATTGAAATTTCGTTCTGTTTGATATTTCATTTTAAAACACTGAAACTCAAAATCAATTATTGTAAGGTGACATTGGTTTTATGTTGGGAAATATTTTTAAGAAAAATAAAAAACTGAAATATCTTGCTTGCATAAGTATTCAACCCCTGTGCTGTGGAAGCTCCCAGTTTACACTGATGAAAGAAACTGCCCTAACGAGGACACAATTACCTTACCATTGGCCTCCACCTGTGAACCATTAAAGTTGCTGTCACATTTTCTGGATAAAAACCCCACTGTTGGAAGGATCATTGGTCAGCCTGTGAATCTGAAGAAAAATGAAGACCAAAGAGCATTCTACAGAAGTTAGAGAGAAAGTAATACAAATGCATAGATTAGGGAAAGGGTACAAAATAATATCCAAGTGTTTGGATATCCCAGTGAGCACAGTTGGATCAATAATCAGGAAGTGGAAGCTGCATCACACCACCCAGGCACTGCCAAGAAAAGGCCGTCCCTCAAAACTCAGCGCTCAAACAAGGAGACTTGTGAGAGAAGCCATGGATTACCAACAATCACTTTGAAGGAACAAACAGAGTTCAGTGGCTGGGATGGAGTAATGGTGCACCAGTCAACCATATCAAGAGCTCTGCAAACATCTGGCCTTTAAACCAAGAAAAAGCGTTTCTCAAAAACTACCATCTTCAAGCACGTCTGGGTTTGCCAGAAAAAATGAGAGTGATCCAGCTGCGATGTGGGAAAAGGTTTTTTGGTCAGATGAGACCAAGATAGAGCTTTTTTGGCCAAAACTCAAAGGCCCTGTGTACCCAAAAACCTAACACTGCCCATTTTCAAACACACCATCCCTACAGTGAAGTATGGTGGGGATGCTTCTCATCAGCAGGGACTGGGCATCTTGTTAAAATTGAAGGAAGAATGGATGGAGCAAAATACAGGCAAATACTGCAAGAGAACCTGCTTTAGTCCGCTAAAAAACTGGAGCTTGGGAGGAAATTCACCTTTCAGCAGGACAATGATCCCAAGCACAAGGCCAAAGCAACATTGGAGTTGCTCAGGAACAAAAAGGTGAATGTCCTACAGTGGCCCAGTCAAAGTCCTGATCTCAATCCCATTGAGAATCTGTGGCACTATTCGAAAATTGAGGTCCACAACGTCATCCAACCAACCTGAACAACCTGGAGCAAATCTGCCAAGAAGAATGGGCCAAAATCACTCCGACACTGTGTGCAAAGCTGGTACATACTTACCCCAAAAGACTTAAAGCTGTTATTGCAGCGAAACTGGCTCTACCAAATTTAATGTCTGGGGGTTGAATACTTATGCAAGCAAGATATTTCAGTTTTTTTTTTTTCTTAAAAATTTTCCCAACATAAAACCAATGTCACCTTAAATAATGGATTTTGAGTTTCAGTGTTTTAAAAATAAAATATCAAACAGAACAAAATATTTTTGTAATTCAAATGTAATACCATTTGTAAAAATGAGGTAACAAGCCTCAAAAAGAGGTCAAAAACAAGAAAATATGTCTAAGAAGCATGTGTTGCTGGTTGTTTTTTAAATATAATATATATAATATATGGAGCTCAATATTTTAAATTGACTGGTGACAAATGGTCAGTTTTATACAAGGAAAAGGTATCAGAAACGTGGGGATACTGATAGCTACCCTCGTAAACAAAACAAAGACCCTTGTCAGTGGTAGCAGCGGCGCAGCAGCAGGGATCATGGGATATAAAGGAAGTGCAGTGGTAGCTTCAGCGGAGAGTAGACTGGAGCTGTATCAAACAAGGACGGTTTGGTAGCAGAACGGGAGGAAGCGAAACAGTGATTGTAAGTGTGGGTCGACTTTAACGTGAAGGTTATGGAAATTATTGTCTTGCCGGAGAGAAACTAAAAAGTGTATCCAGTGAATGACGAAGCCTATACTAAAGCAAATGAAAGCGCTTGGCTCTGAATGTAAGTAGAAACCCATACGTTCCATTGTTTGGCTTGAACAATTGTTGTAAATTTTAAACTGTGTGCCGTGTATACCTGTTTGAAGAGTACCATTAAATGGTATCGACACTTGTTAAATACTCACCTGCTTACCTGTTGTGTGGGGGGGAAGCATTTCTACTGTGCATGCCCAACTAAGTCATTGTATAACAAGTGGCTACAGCCCTACTTCCTCTACTCCATCTGGAACAAACTGTGCTCAAGGAAAGACAACGCTTATTAACCTTCATGGAATATATGCCAAACTGAGTACTATTAAAACGGCATTGATAATATTTTGTGTAACCTGTGTGGAAGCACTTTTGAAAAATTACCCGTGTGAAACTGCATAGACTGTGTGTAGTGCAAAACTGCCTTGGATTGCCTGGACTGTATAATAAAACAAACAGCCTTGTATGGTATGGACTGTGTATTACAAAACGGCCTAAACATCTGGATTTTAAACCAGACATGGTTTCTATGAACTGTGTGTTCAAGAAGAGAAACAAACCAGAAAAAAACAACACACGACACGGACTGTGTTATTTTACTTTTTAGTTGTTATGGTGTTATAAATAAGGCCCTGTGAAACTCGAAGACATTTTTTAAAATTCACGGCAGTGTCGTGGGTAAAGTATCATATTTCGCGGAATGTGCAAGGAACAATGTTATAAATTATGTGTACAGATTATTATTATTTTATATTTGATGTTATTATAAAGTCAAATATAGAGAGAAATGCACTGACATCATCAAAATCAACGTAAGTTATTCAAGCACTTTACAGTAGCTTGTGAAACGGTGTTGTAATTAACAGCCTGTATGTTTTTTTTGAATCTGCAAGGACACCTTTCATGTCTAGTATGTCAGGTGCAGCAGAGCTTTTTTAGGCCTTGCAAAACAAATATATAGTGTGTTCTGTGATTCTTTAACATGGCATCAGTTGACTCCAGTTTTTCTGTCCACATTACAAGCAACTCAGATTTACCAATTCCAATTAAGTATTCATGTCTCAAATCTGGGTTAACAAAGAAGCAGAACGGTTTTGTAAGATGAAGGAATCATTCACTTGCAGACCAGTCTGAAAGAATTTATAGTAACTTTTGAAAGTCCAAGTTTTCAAGAGGGATATTTAACCAAACAAACCCTACTTCAAGGTCAATGTAACATGTTTCCAAAAACGGTTTTCAGTGGATTTTGGAACATGGAAGTCACACGTTGATTTTGTTTTTTGTCAGTCACAGTAAAGTTTCCAAGCTCATTGGAGAATACCAATTAAATGTCCCAACAGCTGATTCTCGGTAGTGATCTACAGTAACATTGCAGATCCCAGAAGAGCTCATCCATCAGCTGTGAAAAATCCTGCTGGATACTGCTTTTACGTGGTCTTGCAACAACATTACTGGGGATTTTAGCCTTTTTAGAAACTTCAGTTTTCTTGTTTAGAGTGTGTAGTATTTTAATTTCCTGTGACAATCACTGCACAATGCTGTGTGCGTGGCGAATATTACACACAGGCACACAGAAGAGCTGTATTGTTTCGTTAATGTGATTTTTTTTTTGTATAAAATACAAATAATTATGAAATGTATTTTATTTCTTCTTTGTTCAAGACTGAATAATTTCAATTCTTTTAGCCTGTCTGATTTACACAGGGCCTTTTAAACCAGTCAGGAAGCTGCATGGCTGCCATTCAGAGTGTCCACCAGCAGATGGCGAACAATGAACCTGATAATGACAAAAGGTTCTAACATTAGACCAAGGGACTGTGTACTTGAAATCAAATTGTACTTACCCAGAGTTACCTGCCTGCAAAGGAATACAAATACAATTACCAGACATATCCTGGTGGATTACAAAAGTACAAGCAACCGTGATACTTACCTGGTGGAATTCATCAAAGGGAGATTGCAAATGATAAATATCATATGGGAGATACTGAAATTGAAGAAGGAATCTATGAAAAAGACCTAGGAGTTTATGTTGACTCAGAAATGTCTTCAATCAGACAATGTGGGAAGCTATAAAAAATGCCAACAAGATGCTCGGATATTTTGTGAGAAGTGTTGAATTTAAATCAAGGGAGTAATGTTAAAACTTTACAATGCATTAGTAAGACCTCACCTAGAATATTGTGTTCAGTTCTGGTCTTTTTACAAAAAAGGATATTGCTGCTCTAGAAAGAGTGCAAAGAAGAGCAACCAGAATTATCCCTGGTTTAAAAGGCATGTCAATGGAGATTAGATAAAGGGGCATTCAGAACAGAAAATAGTAGGCACTTTTTTTACACAGAGAATTGTGAGGGTCTGGAACCAACTCCCCAGCAGTGTTGTTGAAGGTGACACCAATCTTCAAGAATGCTTGATGAGATTCTGGGATCAATTTAACAACCAAACGAGCAAGATGGGCTTCAATGGCCTCCTCTAAGTTTGTAAACTTTCTTATTTTTTATATATATATTATAGCTAGGCTGTCAAAATTAACGCGTTTGCGCATGTGATTAATATAAAATCAATTAAAGCTGCTAAATTTTTAACGTAGATTAATCGAATAATTACAGTTAATTTTAGATCAATATTTTGAACCTCTTAGCATGCCAGATATTTTGCTCAGAGCAGTTTGAGAGCTTGTATCAACTCTAATCAGCTATGTTCTGTTTTCCCAACTGAAGTGAAAATAGTAATTTATTAATGGTGCCAGTGTGCAAGACTTTGAACGGGCAGTTTAATTTTAAAAAAAACTTCCAAGATGGGTTTTCGTTTGAAAATGAAAGTTAATTGCAACTACTTATCATTTGGGAATTTACCAAAAATCTTTCAAGTCTCCAGTACCACATTTGACCAAGCATGCTTTTACTGGCAACCAGGCTTTTGACAGTCCATTCTTCAAAAACTGGTCCATTTCATCAAAAGTCAATATTAGAATATTTAGAGTCGCTGCAAACCCATGAATACTCCCTTTCGACAATTTAACTTTGGCTGTCATTGCTAAGGGTATTGTTACCATTGCAGGCCACTCAACATTTGAACGATTTAAGAGATGTTATTCAGATAGCATCATCCTGTCAGACATATACCTTTACAATATAATCGCGGTATTGGGTTTTCATTAGAAGTCAGGCTTATTGAAGACCGTGAAAATAGAAGAACTGAAAAAAGCAACAGTTTGTTGCCCTTTTGGGGATCACTGGACATCGGTTTGCAATTTTCTATCAAGGAGTCTGGGCATTACGTGGATGCCTGTGTCAGGACATTGCAATGATTGCTTTAACCGTGGCGGATACTGAAGAACGACACTTTGCTTTGTGTTCCAGTCACCTCTTTTCTTTGGATGTCACAAAGGAGTGGGGAATACATTACAAGGTTACAACAATTGGAACAGTGCACGTAATATGATAGCAGCAGCCAGACTTAAGCCATTTGAACACCTGCCATGCTCTGCCCACAGCCTGCAACGATCAGTTTCGGTGGCACTAAAATGGCGGCGGATTTGACGTAGCACTAGTTTGCCAGAAAAATAGTTGGCCATTTCAAACACAGTCCGACAAACAGTGCAGAACTGAAAAAAGAACAAGCCTCAAGAAGGCAAAAACAAGAACCTCTAGTGCAAGATGTTTTTATAAGATGGAGCTCCACATTAGAAATGGTTCATTGCTGAGAAACCACTCTCAGTGCCGCCGATTAACTCTTCAAAAAATCAGGGGTTCCCGAAAAACACATCCAGCAAAGGCACTCCAAAAATTTGGAGTGCAGGATGTGCTCTATAGTCTGGAATATTTTTTTTAAGTCCAGGCTATTCCACAGCCAGCTCCGTGGGACAGGAGCTCCCAGGGTTTTTAGATTTGATTTGTTACTTTTGGGTGCACAATTGGCTGAGCGTCGCCCGGGTGGGGAGGGGGTTTGAGAGGGTTAGGTCGGCCAGGGTGTCCTCGGCTCACCGCGCACCAGCGACCCCTGTAGTCTGGCCGGGCGCCTTTAGGCTTGCCGGTTTGCCCGAGCTGTGTTGTCCTCCGACGCTGTAGCTCTTGGGTGGCTGCATGGTGAGTCCGCAGTGTGAAAAAAAAGCGGTCGGCTGACGGCACACGCTTCGGAGGACAGCGTGTGTTCATCTTCGCCCTCCCGAACCAGCGCAGGGGTGGTAGCGGTGAGTTGAGCTTAAAAAATAATTGGCCATTCTAAATTGGGAGAAAATAATAAAAATAATTGGCAACGACTAAATTTATAAAAAAATAAAATAAAAAAAAAAAACTCTTCAAAAACACAATCTGGCAATGCTAACTGCTGGTGAATTGGACAAACTTCAAAAGCTTGAGGCACTACTAGAACTCTGCAGGTAGGACAATATTCAGCTAACGCTACGTTTCTAGCAAATGAGGATCGGACAGAAATTGTCCTATTTTGTTATGTACAAGCAATAACAGATTAAATACATGATCACAATCAACTGTACGTTCGATTTATATTAGTATCGGTCTAACTTCTATTAAAGACCTAATGTTTTGCTCTATGTGGTACCTTGCAGGTATGTGACTGAGTTTTTGGGAGGAGAACATTACATGTCTTGTTCTGTGGTTCTGCCTGCGTTGTGTCATTTATGTCACATTATGTCAGACTCAGATGACGACCCAGCATATGTTGCACGGTTCAAGACGACATTCACTGCAGACCTAAAAACGCAAGGAAAGTGGAAATGTCGCATGGCTAAAATTGGCTACAGCACTCGACCCATGGTTCAAGGACCTGAAGTGCCTTCCAAAATCTGAAAGGGGTGAGGTGTGGGAGACAGTTGATGCGGTTTTGTCAGTAATCGCGGAGCAGCCTGTTACAGAAACCACAGAATGTGAGCCGCCAAGAAGATGATGCATCTAATTCTAATAACAACTGACTCTGATGATGATGATGACAACTCTTCAATCAGCACTGCTTTGGATCGTTACAAAGCTGAACCCAGTATAAGCATGGACGAATGCCCATTGAAGTGGTGGTCAAAGCATGCTGATACGCACGAGAGTAGCCTGTGAAAGGCTTTTCTCACTCTCAGGCAATGTTGTACAGAAGAAAAGAGCAGCATTATCACCTGAAAACGTCAAAAGGCTAGTCTGCCTCAACAACTGGCTGGGTAGGAAGAAAGCCGATTGAACAGATTGCCTATAAGGGTTTTTTTTGTATTTTATTTATTTAAATATTGCAGAAAAGCCAAAACTGAACACATTTTGAATATAACAATTTAATTTGGGATCTTTTCATTTTGTATTTCAAAAATATATCTAGCTTTGATTTTCACTGCAAGTGAAGAAACATGTTTAAAAACGTACCGCACAATTTTAAGTTAAGCTTATGAAAATTGAAGTTCCAATAAAAGGAGTTTACAAACTCCTTAATAAACAAATATAGATTGACCTGATTGCTTCGTCTTTTTGAAACAAATCTTAATTTGAGACAGTGTTGCTGTTTATCTTTGAATATTCTGAAATTAACAGTTTTATTCTAGTTATTTTAAAAATGCGATTAATCACGCATCATGAGATGAATCGCAATTTAATTTTTTATATATATATATATATATATATATATACACACACACAGTGCAGTCCGTTTATAAGAATCACGGATATAAGAATCAACCGCATATAGTGATCAAAACCACTGGGACCAGATTATTCTTATACCAACCAATGTAAAATAATCCGCTTGTAAGAATCAAGCAGTCAATTTGCCCCGAAATGATTCTTATAAGCGGATTGCTTGATTCTTACAAGCGGATGCAATACAGTACTTGACCAAGTGCAATGACGTGTACAGCCAATAAAAGCTGTTTTTGAATTTGAATTTGATCACATCTCGTGATTAGGCACGTATGCAGCATGGATCGTGCAATGATGCAGGAAACACTGCATTGTTTGTAATCAAACGTGACTGTGTCACTGCATTGTGCAGGTATGCTTTTTTGTGTTCTCTGTTAGTGAAAGTGCGTTTCAGTAAAGTGAATACACATTCATGGAATACATACAGCAGTGTATTTGTGTGATATGCATGTAGAGGGAGTAGGATTGCGGCGCGGTGAGGAGGAGGGGGGGGGGGGGTGCAGAGCTTTGCATCTCCACTTAATGAAAAAATGTGAGATTTGCATCGCAACAGAAAATAAGTAAGCCATAGATGCTTAAATGCAGTGGTAGTCCTGACAGTAAAATACTGTACTGTGATGTCATTTTAATTCAAATGCCATTACATGTAACACCTCACAGCAGTTAAACTAGGCACCTTTTAATAGTGCAACAACCAGATATATCAGAACAACGACAACAAAAGCAAAACTCCACAATCACATGATCACAGTAAAGTTTATTAGAATATATAAAATGTGAGATGATGCACGTTATTAGCATAGCCTTTTTTAGTAATCAATAAGTAGCCTATATTATTTTAACTACAAATAATACAATACAACTCACGTGCAGAAACGACTACTGTGCAGTAGGCTACGAATCTAATATTTATGCTATTTTTTGAAAGAAGAATAAAAACAGCACTAATCATATCCACACAATCGTAGGCCATTTTAACGTTTTGAAAGGTAAAAACAGGTTTCTCAGTCGGACAGAAACGATAACATTGTGGCAAAAATCTAGTTTCCCCTCCGTGGAATGGCGTCCATACGTTTGCTAGGGAGTACATCATCCTATGACGCAGACTCTGCATCTGCCTACTGACAACCATTGATCTAGAATATGATATATGCTGACAACTACTTCCACAAAGCGTAGGCATGTGCATGACTTGTCCTGCCTCACCTGCAGGGGGTTGCGAGGAGCTCCATTTCTTTCCTCAGGCTGACGTGTTTGGATTTTATTATCATTATATTTTGTATTTTAGAAGTTACAATTGATTGCAACACAATAAGGGTTCTGGTTGTTGGCTACACCTGCCCCTATCTCTGCTTGTGTTTTGATACTAGTATTACTGTGACTGTTTGTTTTATTGAATCAAAACACACAGTAAATGAAGGTTGGGTTTTGTGAAACTGACTATTGCTATTTCTTTATTTATTAAAGTGGTTTTTGAGAACACTCTTTTATTTCCTTACAGAAACTCCCTCTTTTGTCAGACCCTTGGAGGATCGAGTGGTAGCCAGAGGGGAGACGGCAGTGTTGCAGTGTATAGCTGGCGGCAACCCCCCTCCTCGACTGAACTGGACGAAAGACGACGGCCCCTTGGTGGTTACGGAACGCCACTTCTTTGCTGCAGCCAACCAGCTGCTGATCATTGTAGACACTGGTCCGGGGGATGCTGGGAAATACACTTGCATCATGTCAAATACGTTGGGTACAGAGCGGGGCCACATCTTCTTAAACATTGTTCCTTCTCCAAACTGTGATCCTGCTCAGGGCAGCAGTGGTTATGAAGAGGATGGCTGGACAACTGTGGGAATCGTCATCATCGTGGTTGTGTGCTGCGTAGTGGGCACCTCTCTTGTCTGGGTTATTGTCATTTATCACATGAGAAGGAAAAGTGAAGATTATAGCATTAGTAACACAGGTAATTTAAATATTATAATAGCAACTTTCCAATTATGGAAGAAACACAATTGGCAAAGTTAGTGAGGCTGTAATCCTGCACAACTGCTAAAGGGCTAGAGTTGAGATGTTCTTATTGTCATTGAGAGCCAGTCATTGTATTTTAAAAGACTTTAGTTATAAAATCGCAAACAGCAACTTACACTTGTATACTTGTGCAACTGTATTTAAATGTGTGTATTTGCTTGTTTTTTTAGATGACATGAATTTGCCAGGTGACATTCCCAGTTATCTGTCCTCTCAAGGAACACTATCAGAGCCACAGGAAGTCTATAGTAACTCTGAAGCCGGGAGTCACCAGCAGCTAATGCCTCCTTCATCTAATGGCTATGTCCACAAAGGAACAGATGGTAAGATGTAACCCCCTCTCCAAAATGAGGGTAATGACAGATTCATTGATCACATAGGATGGTAATAAAGAACACACTTTCATGTAAATGGGCTATTTTGACTATTTTTACATGCATGTAATCTGTAGTATGTAAGTAAATGTTTTGTTCTTTTTCAATGAGGTATTTGTTATGTGGACTCTGGGAGTGAAGTGGATACGGATGTCAACCTTTTTCTGGCCTCCAGCTTGCAGAACAGGATGGGCTGCTTATTCAGTGGAAGGACTGGCTTCCAGCCAGGGGAGCCACAAGAAGGATATGTACAGGCCAGCTCGGGTAGGAGGTCCTCCTGCTGCCTTATATCTCTTATGGGTTCTTACATTAGAAATACATTGCTGGAGCCCAGCTGTACTACCTGTACTTTCTGTACCATGAACAAAATGAGGGGTGGGGGACGTAGTGGCCCATTGTAATGATTCTCCTCCCCCTTGGAAAACGACACCTGGACCAACAGGTAGCAGTCGGCACTGAGGTTACAAACTTCTTATGGGAGCAAACACTGCTCAAACTTGATGTGTAAAAAAAAAAAGAATGACCTGTACATTCTGACAAGTTTGTCTCTTGGGAAACTAATACATAGTTCAAAGACATCATTTAGAGGTTTGTCATCACTGTTCAGTGAAGTACAAGTCAGTGACACACTTAAGAACATAAGAAAGTTTACAAACGAGAGGAGGCCATTCAGCCCATCTTGCTCGTTTGGTTGTTAGTAGCTTACTGATCCCAGAATCTCATTAAGCAGCTTCTTGAAGGATCCCAGGGTGTCAGCTTCAACAACACTGCTGGGGAGTTGGTTCCAGACCCTCACAATTCTCTGTGTAAAAAAGTGCCTCCTATTTTATGTTCTGAATGCCTCTTTGTCTAAACTCCATTTGTGAGCTCTGGTCCTTGTTTCTTTTTTCAGGTGAAAAAAGTCACCGGGTCGACATTGTCTATACCTTTTAGGATTTTGAATGTTTGAATCAGATCGCCGCGTAGTCTTCTTTGTTCAATACTGAATAGATTCAATTCTTTTAGCCTGTCTGCATACGACATGCCTTTTAAACCTGGGATAATTCTGGTTGCTTTTCCTTGCACTCTTTCTAGAGCAGCAATATCCTTTTTGTATCGAGGTGACTAGAACTGAACACAATATTCTAGATGAGGTCTTACTAATGCAAACTTCTCTCTACTCCTCCTGTAATAGGTACTGGGCCGCTGGTCATTTGTTCCGATTGCTATGACAATGCCAACATCTATTCAAGGACCCGGGAGTACTGTCCATATGCCTGCCTTAGTGAAGAGGACTCCTTACCTGCCCATGCGCAGCAAGAGGACACAGTCCTAGATGGTTTAATCACAGACAAGGACATGTCTGTATTTCTGACCAACCATGACAGGATACATCTAAAAGCTTCTGCTCAGACATGCAGCAATGGTGAATTGTTATTTAAAAATAATTACACATTATAATTTGTGCAAAGAGCCGCATGGGCCTATACTTGGTTACATGCAGTTTTCAGAGAAAAAACATTTACATCATCAGTTTCATGTATAAATCAATGTGCCTGAAGCTGTGATGTTTTATAAACCTGCATTATTTTACATCATGTTTATAAATCTGCATTAGTGTACACCAGCATGGTAAGCTGTGACAGTAACATTGAAAAAGACCACATCATAGCCTGTCACTTGATTTCTAATAGATTTTGACTTCTTGCTTTCTCCAGTCTTTTCTAGAATAGTCCCACTGCATACAAGCTCCTGCACCTGTCTGCATCACTGCACAGTACTGATTACTAACATTGGTTTTGGGGGGGGTTATCAAGTGGGCTTTTTGCACAGAAAAATGCTTCATCCAAAGCAGCATTAGTGTTTTGTATCACATTTGCACAATATACTGGGCATACTGTGTGGTGCTGAGATAAGCTTTTCATAGCTCTGCTACCATACCCAAACCAGTTCAGTCTCCATGCCCATAAAGCCTCTGCTATTTGGAAATAAACCATATTGTTCTTCAATTATTATTTTTTCTTTCTAGAAAGCCATTCCCGACCGTTGTGGGTGTTAAATCAAGACACAGGACTTGTTTCACATTCCAGCTTCTCCCAGCAGCCTGTGAATGTACCTGCAAACCCATGTGCACGTGTTGATAGAGAAGATGAGAAGGAGGGTGGCCTCGAGTGCTCAGCACCCTCAAAACCATTCCAGCGTGCAACACAGGAGCACATGTGTAATTCCAACAGGACTCCTCAAAACATACAGGAACCGAACGCTCCCAAATAGAGCAGAAGAAGCCTCATCTGAGGAAGCCACTACCTCTCAATGACTACACTAAACGCCAAAAATGCATATGTGCAAGTTTACATTTCAAGAAACAATCCTATTTCTTGTGCGATAAAGCATTTTAACATAGAAAAGTCAATACTTCACACATTACCTGTGCCCTGTGGTAAGCATTTTAACATGGAAAAGTCAATACTTAATACATTACCTGTGCCCTGTGGTAAGCATTTTTGACCAATAGTATTTACTTGTAAGTTTTTGAAGTCATTATTGAGCTGTTGCCGCCTTGATCAGCTTGGTCTCCAGCACCCATACTGTTCATTAGAAAATGTGAGAGAAACAGCTTTTGCTCACCTGTGTTCCAGTGAGTTTTCATTGCATGATGGTGCTGCAGAATTGCCTTGGTTACCTGGTGTAAAGCAGTGTTTAGTAGTGGGGTTCAGAAAGCACTACTACTCCAATGCGAGAGCTTCATCATGGTTTTTTGTGTTCATGAATAAAAGGTTGAAGTCCCACTGAGAACTATAATAAAATGTCACCCAAAACTGGATATATTCGTAATGCAAGCACACACTTCAGCCCTCTTCATTTTTCTCTGTCTAATCTGAGCTGTGCACACCTTTTTTTCTTTAGCAGACTTCTGACTATATAAACTTGCATTCATATTTTTTATATGTAAACTTTAAGTGTAAATATTGTGTGTGTGTATGTGTGTGTGTGTGTGTGTGTGTGTGTATATATATATATATATATATATATATATATATATATATATATATGTGTGTGATGTGTCAATGTTTCATGTGCTAAATTATATGAATTAAGTATTGCGGTACTTTTGTTATCGTTTTTATTTTTCAGAGGACAAGCTTATAAATATAACATTGTGTACTGGAGATGAACAATCATGACACTGGGTTTTGGCCACATACAATTCCCTTCTTTGGAGAAAGGCAGGAACTTAAGCTGTCCAGTTATGATCTATACCGTAACGTTCTAAATGTTGATGTCTGCTCTGCTAAGAAACTGGTCGTTCTTGCTGGTTGGGTTCTAATCCTGTGTCTCCTGGGATTCCTCTACGTGGTTTCAGAATCTGGTAGATTCACAGAATCAAGTTCAGGACTCTTCAATCAAATCAATTTGCACTTCTGAGAAGAATAATCTGCTTTATGTTCAGTAGTACATTTTTAATGGCACTACCTTCAAAAAACTAAATGAAAGTAAACAGATTTAAGCATACTTTCTTTAAACGTGTACTTCAAGATGGTACTCCTCATGTTTTATAAAACATAGCTTGTAAGAATTGAGGTACCACCTTTATATAGTTTTTTTTTTTGTTTGTTTGTTTTTTTAAATAAGTTTATTCGTCGGCAATTATTTTTTATTATTTTCTCCCAATTTATAATATCCAGTTATTATTTAAGCTCGGCTCACCGCTACCACCCCTGCGCTGACTCGGGAGCGTGTGCCGTCTGCTGACCACTTCTTTTCACATGGCAGACTCATCATGCAGCCACCTCAGAGCTACAGCGCCGGAGAACAACGCACCTCCGGGCAGCTTCCAGGCAAACCCGCAGGCTCCCGGCCAGACTACAGGGGTCGCTGGTGTGCAGTGAGCCGAGGACACTCTGGCTGACATAAACCTTCCCCTCCCCCCCAACAAAAAACTTGTTTTTTGTCTTTTTGTTGTCTTAAAATAAGTAACTAAATAACTGTTTTGCCTTAAGTTGTAGCCCGGTGAACAGTATTCTGATTTTATGATGTTTCCTTTTTATACAGCATGTTTCCCAAAACGTATCGTCATCATGTATGAGCTGTGGGAATGAAAGCCCATTGTGCAGTTTGGTAAAAGCTGGCCGTGTATGGCAATGGATTAAGAATTGCAATCATACCCGTCTTCATGGTTGATGTCATACAGTAATATGTTGAACAGGTCTGTTGATGCACACGATGGTCTAGTTTTGAGTGTGTATTGCTCCATTGCAAAATGTTATATAATATAATATATATTATACTTTTTATACTGCTATGTTTGTACTGATTGCATAAATACCAAAGTCTCGGCATTTACGCTCTATGCTGGAAATATTGATAAAATGCTGTCTTGCTGTATCGTGTAACGGTTCCCTTTGTAATATGTATTTAAAATTGTCGGCTAAATGTACATTCTGTAAAGCATGTGTAAAATATGTTTGTTTCTTGTAATATATAGTGACCTTGAAACAATAAACTAAAATCTCTTTTTCTGAAGGACTATCTTTTTGATGGGTTTGTCTTGTGTGTGTGTGTGACCTATTTCACAATTTCAACAGTCCCACTATGGGGGGTTGGGGGTTGTTTGCTCAGTGGCTTTGCATCAGATTAGGAATGCATCTGCAGTCAAAATGAGAACTGTAAAACCAACGAAACTGTCCCATCTTGCTTTTATGTATGTGTTTGTCTCTGACAGAGGGCAAATGAATCCTTGTCAATCTCCCTTCTTACCTGTGAGGGTGCTGTATAACTGGAGCAGAGTGCCCTGTAATGGATGGTTTGGCAGTTCATTCCAGGGTCAGTCGGAAGTCGGCCATCAAGGAAGGGGGCGGGGCCACGATACCAGATGTCCGCACCTTAACATATCTGTGTCAGGAGACATGTCTGTGTTTGTGTATTGAGTAATAAAGTGTCTTATTCTTTCGGGACTGTAACCCTCCTTTTGCACGACGCAAGACACATTGGTGTGTAGAGCCTGTGCTTATTATTTAAAGTGTTGTTGACACTCAACCCAGCCAGAAATAAAGAGCTGTTGATTGTGAACGGTCTTGTGTTTGTCTGTTCCAGAGCACTGCATCATCACTACACCTGCGCACTGCAAGCCACTCGTTCACATTGTCTCTGAGGACATTGAGGGAGGAGCACAGGAATGAAAACATTTCTATATGGAAATCATTGATTCAACAAGGGTGCATGCAGGGAAATAAAATCTCAAACTTGTTTACCTCTTAAATGGAAACTCAGTGTACTGGAGCAAAGCTAATCACATGTTTTTTCCCTTATAAAATATATACATATATTCATAAGTTTTGAAGTTTAGGGCAATATGAAGATTTGCTGCTTAAGAGAAGGCTTATTAAACTTGAATATTTATCCATCCCTCTTAGTGCAGCTTTTTCTAATAAAGAAAACCCTTTTTATGGGGACATCAGTAAAGGAAGCATTTTTAAATAAAATATGCGACTGTTCTCAACCGGGTATAAATCATTTACTTACAGTTTTTTTCAAATGGGTTAAAAATGATTCTCTGAAGCACTAAATATTACTGTAACAAATATGGATAATCATCAAGGAAATAAGAACCTACTTGTAATGGAATAGTCGTATCAGCATGCTGCAATGACATGATTATGGAATACTATGAGCATGCTGGAATGATATGATCAATGGTTTTAAGGCAGCTGTTCTATTCTGAAGGATAAGCAATGCCACAGGACCCATTGTGACTGTTGACAGCTATGGCATCATCATCACACACCCTAAATAGAGTTGTCTCTGAGTTATTTGTTGCTCTGAAACATGACTGGAACAACTCAACGAGGGAATTACTAGTGAGGAAGTGAAGCAACTGAGTGACCACGATCTCCTTCCACAAACAACTAGCAATGTGGCTCAACAGGGTATTCTCTGCAAGAAGCCAGTATACTGAATAGCACATGCTGGTCTTCCAGGTCATAATGGAGATGTATTAGCAGAACTTCACACTCACCCAACACTATGCTCAACTGTTACTAGCATGTCTCATTTAATGAGCACAATCATAGAAAATGAATCATGTCCTCTTAATTTGTGGGTATACTATAATAAAGGCAATCTAGGCACATGGGTGAGTTCATTTCCATACTTTACAGAGTAGCAACACATATACAGCAGCTGAATATAAAACCTAAAGAAGCGAGTGATCATGCAGTGCAGCACGTAATGGGGTTTGACATTGCAAGCTAATGGACACATGCAATCTCTTTCACATTTGGATCTTGCTTGATGAGGTCAGATGGACTGGGAAACACCAAATGAGCCAGACCACAATTGAACAATATTCCTGATTGTATTTCAATTCTCATTCCTTACCCTGTTCTACAGTGATCACTCTGGAAGAGTGCAATAAGGATACCATAGAGCTCTTCATGTGTGTGAAAATGGCATGATTTACCTATTCAAGGATATCATGATATGCAGATGACACACAGTCATTCTGCCTTTATTCATCAGTCCCAGTACTTGTTGGAGCACTATTGGAGCCTGGTGTATATATCTTCATTCTATACTTGGCTCTTTCCAGTAACAGCTGCCTTGACTTTGATCTTACTGGCGCAGGTACACTGTATAAAAAGATAGTGCTTCCGGCAAACATATTTTTGCCAAAGTGACAAATAGAAATGTAGACCACTTTGCTGTACACTTGTGGATATTTGTCTTACTTTTTATGTATTTCGTACTGGGATGACAAATGTCATGGTCCTCATTAAACTAAAAATACATCCACAGCCTACTGAGAGCATCCTACTTTGAAAGAAATTGAGACCTTTATTAAAATGATTACTCTTCTGGCTACAACCACTAGATGGCATGCTACAACACAAGTGCTCAGACCTCCAGTTTACTCACTGTTCTGATTATTATGCATTCTGAAAGGTTGGCTCAGGGGTATGTACATGCCTGCTCTGAATAATCTCCGGATCCCCTGCACAAGGCTAACAATGCAAAATATGCAGTAACGACTGGCATGTGAGGCTGAGATGTTTGTGCAATCTCTGAGATGTGAAGCTGAGATGTTAGTGCAATCTGACATATGAAGCTGAGATGTTAGTGCAATCTGACATGTGAAGCTGAGATGGTAGTGCAATCTGACATGTGACGCTGAGATGTGAAGCTGAGATGATAGTGCAATCTGACATGTGAAGCTGACATGTGAAGCTGAGATGGTAGTGCAATCTGACATGTGAAGCTGAGATGTGAAGCTGAGATGGTAGTGCAATCTGACATGTGAAGCTGAGATGTGAAGCTGAGATGGTAGTGCAATCTGACATGTGAAGCTGACATGTGAAGCTGAGATGGTAGTGCAATCTGACATGTGAAGCTGAGATGTGAAGCTGAGATGGTAGTGCAATCTGACATGTGAAGCTGAGATGTGAAGCTGAGATGGTAGTGCAATCTGACATGTGAAGCTGAGATGTGAAGCTGAGATGGTAGTGCAATCTGACATGTGACGCTGAGATGTGAAGCTGAGATGATAGTGCAATCTGACATGTGAAGCTGAGATGTGAAGCTGAGATGGTAGTGCAATCTGACATGTGAAGCTGAGATGTGAAGCTGAGATGATAGTGCAATCTGACATGTGAAGCTGAGATGTGAAGCTGAGATGATAGTGCAATCTGACATGTGAAGCTGACATGTGAAGCTGAGATGATAGTGCAATCTGACATGTGAAGCTGACATGTGAAGCTGAGATGATAGTGCAATCTGACATGTGAAGCTGAGCTGTTAGTGCATTCTCTGGCATGTGAAGCTCTAATTTTGGCTTTGGAGAGGATACGGGCAAACAATAGCCTAATAAGATGGACAAGATGACCTGCTTTCATTCCTGGTGCTTGTTTGCAGGCTTTATGGACAGGGTACTAAAAAGCAATGGAATAACAGTGTCACTATAACTGGAGAAAAGAACACTTGCAATTGTAGACACAGCATTTTAACCCCTTCACATACCAGACTTGACTAAGCTTGTTTAACCATTACTGCTGCAAAACTATGATCACAATATCCATCCAGTATTAACTTGTTTTAAAGTGTTTGGAGGCATGTAAGCCTATTGCTGTTTAACTTACCTGTTTCCTGAAAGAAACTGCCCAAATAAGAAATTACAAAGAGACCCTAGTAGAACTATACGCTCATTCCAGCATGTAAGAAGATAGTTTAACACAGACATATGCTATGTAATAGGCTTTATTTTCATAATGCAAAGTGATGATGCAATTTGTGTTTATACAGTCGAAGATCATCAGATGCTAATAGAATCTTCAATTCAAACCTCAAGGTTTCTGCAAAACAAAATCATAAAAAAAATAAAAAAAAATACTAGGCCGGGGCGCACATTTATTAGTCTTGAAAAAGAAAAGAAAAAAAACAACCTCTAATGTTTTCAATCTAATGATATAGTACCCCCTGAAGGCCATTACTGTAAATACATTGGTTTGTGTGTGAGGTACTGTTCAAGGAAAGCTAAGTGCAGGTAAATGATGTTGTGTTGGAGGGGAAATCATTTGAGAACTTCTTCCAATTTCAGCTTTCATATCAGGTCAGACAAGGCCATGACATTCTACTTTCCCAGTGGAAAGAGCTACAGCGCGCTGCACCCTGTTTTAATGTGAATAGTAAAGGGCATACCCTTATAAAGGTGTACGGCAATGTATGTGCATTTTGACTGTTTAGCTTACACTGCAGTTCACCATCCCAACCCCATCCCTCTATTACATTTGCAACCATCAAATCCCCAGTTAGCTATGTTACCCAAACACAAATCTGCGCTGATCCCCTGAAGCGTGGAAGTATTAACTTGTCCGTGTGTAAATGTGCACCTGAGCCTTGCTGCTGCAGCAGCGTCCTCCGCATTACAAATAAAAGAATCACACACAATACATGTTTGAGTTCCCTGTTACAGACGTGCTCAAATTTGTTGGTACCCCTCCACAAAAAACGAAGAATGCACAATTTTCTCTGAAATAACTTGAAACTGACAAAAGTAATTGGCATCCACCATTGTTTATTCCATATTTAACAGAAATCAGACTTTGCTTTTGATTTTTTATTCAACATAATATTGTAAATAATAAAACAAATGAAAATGGCATGGACAAAAATGATGGGACCGCTAACCTAATATTTTGTTGCACAACCTTTAGAGGCAATCACTGCAATCAAATGTTTTCTGTAGCTCTCAATGAGACTTCTGCACCTGTTAACAGGTAGTTTGGCCCACTCTTCCTGAGCAAACTGCTCCAGCTGTCTCAGGTTTGATGGGTGCCTTCTCCAGACTGCAAGTTTCAGCTCTTTCCATAGATGTTCGATAGGATTCAGATCAGGACTCATAGAAGGCCACTTCAGAATAGTCCAATGTTTTGTTCTTATCCATTCTTGGGAGCTTTTTAGCTGTGTTTTTGGGGTCATTACCCTGTTGGAGGACCCATGACCTGCGACTGAGACAGAGCTTTCTGACACTGGGCAGTACGTCATCCAGAATGCCTTGATAGTCTTGAGATTTCATTGTTGCACAGATTCACACCCTCCAGGTTTCAGCAAAACAAAATCCCCAAAAATAAAAATCCTCCATGTTTCACTGTAGGTATGGTGTTCTTTTCTTTGAAAGCTTCATTTTTTAGTCTTGAACATAGAGCTGATGTGACTTGCCAAAAAAAAAACAGTTTTGACTCATCTGTCCAAAGGACATTCTCCCAGAAGGATTGTGGCTTGTCAATATGCATTTTAGCAAATTCCAGGCTGGCTTTTTTTATTTTTCTTTCAAAAGTGGAGTCCTCCTGGGTCTTCTTCCATGGAGCCCACTTTAAGCTCAAAAAAGCGTGGATGGTGTGATCAGAAACTGTTGTGTTTCACCTTGGAGTTCAGCTTGTATCTCTTTGGCAGTTATCCTTGGTTCTTTTTCACCATTCATATCCTTCTGTTCACTCTGGGGTCGATTTTCCTCTTCTTGTCGACATTCTAGGAGGTTTTTCAATGGACCTTAAACTTCTTAATAATATTTGCAACTGTTGTCACAGGAACATCAAGCTTTTGGAGATGGTCTTGTAGCCTTTACCTTTACTATGCTTGTCTATTATTTTCTTTCTGATCTCCTCAGACAACTCTCTCCTTTTAGCTTTCTCTGGTCCATGTTCAGTGTGGTGCACACAATGATACCAAACAGCACAGTGGCTACTTTTCTCCATTTAAATAGGCTGAATGACTGATTACAAGATTGGAGACATGTGTGATACTAATTAAAGAAACTAATTAGTTTGAAATATCACTATAATCCAATTATTTATTATCTTTTCTAAGGGGTACCAACAAATGTGTCCAGGCCATTTTAGAATATCTTTGTAGAATAAGCAATAATTCATCTCTTTTCACAGCTTCTTTGCTTTATTCTATGACATACCAAAGGCATGCAAGTATACATGATAAAATAGCTTTTAATTTCATCACTTTTCAGGAAGAATGAAGCATTATTTCAATGAGCTGTAAGGGTACCAACAAATTTGAGCACGTCTGTACATGTCCCTGCAATCAGATGACCCATTTGACACGTGACCTGTGACGTGCTGTATTACTGTAGCTAACAGTGAACATGTTTCTTGGGAAAAGTGGTTTTGTCGTAAATACTGTGCCCTTTAGCATTGCTTTCTTTTATTGTGTTATTTAAAATTGATTACGTGCTTGGGTTGTTTTTTTTGTGTCAAAATATATATTTTATTAAAACCCACGATCCATTAATTACTCAGAGTGACACATACATCAGTAAATATCGTGCTTTCACTGTAACAATAAGCCGAATCATATTAGAATACAGTAAAGAAAACAGACGTGCAGGAATGATGGTGAAGAAGGGGTTAACTGCATTATCAGTTTGTGTTACAAGGTAACAGCTCTTCCACGGAAGACCCGCCCAGCTGCTTTTTCTATTGGTTAGTCCCCAGTGTTTTTTCTCCCGTTCTTTTTCCTGATTGGTATGCGTCAGTAGCATTCTGCCGCGCCTCATTTTCCTCCAGTGCAACTAATAACGTGAAATTGACAAAAAAAAGTTCTGGAATGATTTTGTGTCGCGAAATTGCGCAGGTTACAACGCGGCGTCAGCGGTGCAGCTGTGAGAGGCGGCGACAAAACCAACGTGAAATGCAGGTTCACCAGAAGAAACAAAGAATTGCTTGAAAGGCTGAAGATTTGGAATTAATTACAAAACAGCGAAGTGGAATTGTGCAGGAAGTCAAGGATTTCTTACTTCAAGGTGTTTTTTTAGGTAGTTCCTGAGTGTAGCTGCGGTCAAGTTAGCAAACAGATGCTTACTGATCAGACTACTGGAGAAACTTAACGAGCATTGATATACCGCATAGGTTTCCCTTTGCTTTGTAGTTGACAGGTGCTTGGGCTCAGATTGATAAATACTGCAGATACGATACATCTCCTGGCTGGGTTTTGTCAGCGGGAAGAACATGTCCTGATCGATTCACCTTGATCATCGACGGCGAGAGAGGCAAGGTTCGAGGGTAATCCGAGTCCATTCTGATGCTCTTCTCGGCAGAAATATTTCCTGCTGCTGGAATTAAAACATTTCCACTATCTCACAAACTTGACCGCTTTTATTATTATTTTTTGATTTTGGTAGTCAACAACACCACATTTGTGGACAAGCCAGTAACAGTGCAGAATAATGTGCGACATTAACCAAAACTAAACTGAGGTGATTGCATTGTTATGAATGTACCTATTTATTAAAAACATCAGTACATTTAAATAGAAATTATATATATATATATATCTGAATATATGCATTTTTCAACATTTAAGTAAAGGGCGTCTTTCGCCCGGGCAGCGGCTGACATTGACACATAGATGTGCGTGTTTTGGTTACTAAAGCCTTTGGAATGGAACTTCTGACCATTTTGTGGTCTTTCATTTCAGAAGCCGCGTACAGCGCGATAATCTCTCGTGTTTATTATTGGTGTGCGTAACTGTAGTTTTGTTTTAAAAGGAGGAGTATAGTAATGTCGAAAACGCTAAAAAAGAAAAAACATTGGTCTAACAAGGTACAGGAGTGCGCGTTGTCCTGGGGAAATGGTGGAGAATTCAGTTCTGTGGTGGAAATCCACGGGGGAGCAGAGCGGGGCGAGTTTCCTTACCTGGGGCAGATTAAAGAGGATGCGGTCATGTGCCACTCCGGTAAACCACCGACCCCCGGGGATGTTCTGTTAGAGGTGAATGGAACGCCGGTCAGCGGACTCACCAACCGGGACACGCTTGCTGTGATACGACACTTTCGGGAACCCATCCGGCTGAAGACCGTGAGACCAGGTAATGAAGTTTAATAGTGTTTCTACAAAAATACAGCTATGTTGTTACCTAAGGGTGGTGTGCATTACTGTATGTCATCTTCACGCCCGAATTGCAGTTTACATTGCCTTTGCAACACAAATCGAGCACAGTTAACAGTGCAGGAGGGTTCCACGCTTAAGAGTTACAGCAATAAAATAAATTGTGCCAGAATATTGGTCACTGGGGATTTAGCCTTCATGTTAGGTTGGGCTGTGTTTTTGTTTTTGGCAGACTGTAACAACCAATCTCGTTTATCCTGTCTAACTGCTTCACCTTCACCTGCCATTGTTTTGTAAATGGTTAGTCAGTTGGCACTGTGTTGTCCCAGTTATTATCTATCTATCTATACAGTGCTGTGAAAATGTATTTGCCCCCTGTCTGATTTTCTGCATTTGTGCATATTTTTGACACTAAATGTTATCAGATCTTCAACCAAAACCTAATATTAGATAAAAGGGACCCTGAGTGAACAAATAACATATTTCATTTATTTATTAAAGAAAGTTATGCAACACCCAATGCCACCGTGTGAAAAAATAATCGCCCCCTTAGACTCAATAACTGGTTACGCCACCTTTAGCAGCAATAACTGCAACCAAACGCTTCCTGTAGTTATTGATTTGTCTCTCACAGCCCCGTGGAGGAATTTTGGCCCACTCCTCCATGCAGAACTGCTTCAACTCAGTGACATTTGTGGGTTTGAGCATGAACTGCTCGTTTGAGGTCCTGCCACAACATCTCAATGGGGTTTAGGTCTGGACTTTGACTAGGCCATTCCAAAACTTTAAATTTCTTGTTCTTCAACCATTCTGATGTAGACTTGCTTGTGTGTTTCGGATCATTGTCTTGCTGCATGACCCAGCTGCGCTTCATCTTCAGCTCATGGACAGGTGGCCTGACATTCTCCTGTAGAATTCTCTGATACAGAGCAGAATTCATGGTTCCTTCAATGATGGCGGCGTCCAGGTCCTGATGCAGCAAAGCATCCCCAAACCATGACACTAACACCACCATGCTTGACCGTTGGTATGAGGTTCTTACTGTGGAATCCCATTTTTGCCCAGTGTCTTTCTGATGGTTGAGTCATGAACACTGACCTTAGCCGAGGTGAGAGAGGCCTGCAGATCCCTGGATGTTGTTCTAGGGTTCTTTGTGACTTCCTGGACGATTTTACGCCTTGCTCTTGGAGAGATTTTGGCAGGGACCACACTCCTGGGAAGATTCACTACTGTCCCAAACTTTCTCCATTTGGACAATATGGCTCTGACTGTGGTTCGGTGGAGCCCCAGAGCCTTAGAAATGGCTTTGTAACCTTTTCCAGACTGATAGGCATCAACATCTTTTTTTTTTTCCTTCAGGAATTTCTTTTGTTCGTGGCATGATGTGCCTCTAGAACCTGCATGCTGACAACTTCACTCTGATAGTAAGGGCCAAAGTTAGTCAGATTTATATTGGGCAGGGCTGGCCCAAATCAGGCCTGGTTGTTAACCAAAGTACTCAAACAGCTGACCCTAATTATCCCTTTAATTGGGTTGAGTTAACCTGGGGGGGGGGGGGCAATAACTTTTTCAGACCTGAAGATTGTATGTTTGATTACCTTGCACACCAAACAAATGAAAGAAGCACCAAACTTTGGTGTCATTTTTTCTCTGACTCCCTCTATATACTACTACAACCCACAAAAAAATCTGACCAAATACAATGTGAAAAATGTGCAAATATGCAGAAAATCAGACAGGGGGCAAATACTTTTTCACGGCACTGTGTGTGTGTATATATATATATATATATATATATATATATATATATATATATATATATATATATATATATATATATATATATATATATATAGCGATATCATATATATATATGTATATATATATATATATATATATATATATTTGTCTGTTCCTTGTATATATTAATTAATGTATAACAATTTATCACATGCAGCGATTCAGCTGGATTAGTATAGGGTTTAGGGTTTTGTCAGTGTTGCTCACCTGTGTGCTGAGGCTGGATTGGTATAGTATAGGGTTTTGTCAGTGTTGCTCACCTGTGTGCTGAGGCTGGATTGCTCCCACAGTGGAGATTACTGGCAGTGTTTTGGCCTTTCCATAACAAGGGTGTTTAATTATTATAATTTGAAATAACTAAGATTTAATGGATTTTGTTTTGCTTTTATAGATACCCGAATCTCCTGGGGAGTGGGGGCGACTTTTACACAAGGTGCACTTTTTTACTCCAGCAAATTTAGAGGAAATTGATATCTTACAATGTTTCTAAAGCCATCCGGAATGTTTATGGTAAACAAACAGATAAAAGGCATCCTCTCCTGAGCACAATGTATTTTTTTATTAATGTTATTAATGATCAGTATCAGAGTTGTTCAGTATTTTAAGAGCATCCCTCCATTCTATGACAATCATTATAGTTTCTAGCTTCAGATACATAAACAAAGTAAATGATGAAAACTAACAAGAGCAGCTCTGTTTATTATTCTGTGTGCTCTGTAAGTGTCTCCCATGCAATCTAGAGGGTATATTCTCAGCAACACAATGGCTATCATTTGTCATTTTTTAACTATTGTCATTTTAGCCATTTAAATGAATCTCCCCACTTAAGTACCTAATTACACCCTTGAATAAATATTCCAGGCAGATTGTTTATGGCGAAGTCAATGGATAACTTCATTCATGGCGAAGTCAATTCCATGATCGACAACAGCAACAGTAGACCGTTCATGAAGCATGCATAGATTTAAGAGGGTGCTACAGTATGCTATTTTAAATAGGACTATATAACTTGACCCACATCATAGGCCAACATCCCTAAACCTTTAAAGATTAATGATCTGCAGAGGAAACATTTTTATTTGGGGATCGACAGGCATGTATTTTCAGTCAGTGTGCTGAATTAATTGCAGGTATAACTTGATGTTTTTGTGGTTTTCCCTAATTTTAGAGATTATAATTTGCACGTGGTGAACCATACACTATTAACAAAGCATCCCAAATACGCTTCTGAAGGCTAAGGAACGTTTTGCAAGTGTGCGTTGAACATTCAGCGAGTATACAGCTAATTATGAGCTTTAGTTTAGTGAGTGCCTCAAACATAGTGTAATCTTATGCTGAGTGAAAGTTAACCCTGTCCATGCTCTGCTATGTGGCTTCTTGGAAAGAAATCTCACGGCTTGTAATGAGGTCTAATTAGAATGTCTGGGGCAGGTGTTTTCTCCCAGATGATTGCGGAACATTAAGTGCCCAAAAATACCAGACACTATAGAAACCAACATCACAGAGGCTGAGCCAGCTAGTTAAGATGCCAAAAAGAAACTGTAATAGGCCAATCAGTCTATGGATACCCGAAAGCTATTGTAGTTTAGTTTTGTTTCAGAATCACTACCAATGGAAGTGTAGACACACAGTCTTCTCTCGTCTTCCTTGTCTTTCTGCATGGGGTTTACTGTCAGGATTCCTGTCTCATGTAAATTAAGTGTTTCTACTTAATACAAAAATAAGCAGTTTGCTTTCTAATCTTGTGCATTTTTCAAATTGTATTACAAGGACACCTGTGAACTTACTTTTATGATGACAGCTATCTGCCTCTCACCTTGAAACCATAATAATTGCTTTCATAACAGCAGCAGTGTGGAGTAGTGGTTAGGGCTCTGGCCTCTTGACCGGAGGGTCGTGGGTTCAATCCCAGGTGGGGGACACTGCTGCTGTACCCTTGAGCAAGGTACTTTACCTATTATTTATTTCTTAGCAGACGCCCTTGTCCAGGGCGACTTACAGTCGTAAGCAAAAATACATTTCAAGAATCACAGTACAAGTATTAATACAATTAAGAGCAAGATAAAATACAATGACTTTGGTTCTAGCAAGTACAAGTATATGACAAAATACGATTCATTAACGGAGCAGATAAGTGTCAGTGATAGTTACATCAGGATATAATTAAATACAAAATACTACAGATTAAATAACACTTGACAGATTACAGTACTCTAAACTACAGGATTAAATGCAGTAAAATCGGGAGCAGATAAGAGCAAGTAAAGCGCATTAAGGAAGAGTGATAGTGTCCAGAGGGAAAAAGAGGAGTTCTACAGGTGCTGTCTGAAGAGGTGAGTCTTGAGGAGGTGCCGGAAGGTGGTCAGGGACTGGGCAGTGCTGACATCTGTAGGAAGGTAATTCCACCACTGCGGGGCGAGGGCGGAGAAGGAGCGGGTTCTGGAGGCAGGGGAGCGTAGAGGAGGTACAGCCAGTCTTCTAGTGCAGGAGGAGCGGAGGTAGAGTGGGGGTGTAGGGAGAGATGAGGGTCTGGAGGTAGCTGCAGTCTGGTCAAGGCATCTGTAGGCGAGTACAAGAGTCTTAAACTGAATGCGAGCGGTGATCGGGAGCCAGTGGAGCAAGCAGTGATTTGGAGTCAGTGGAGTTGCGTGGGAGAAGCGAGGCAGAGAGAACACCAGGCGAGCAGCGGAGTTCTGGATGAGCTGGAGCGGACGGGTGGCGGATGCAGGGAGGCCAGCCAGGAGGGAGTTGCAGTAGTCTAGGCGGGAGAGTACCAGGGCCTGGACCAGGAGCTGGGTGGCATAGTTGGAGAGGAAGGGTTGGATTCTTCGTATGTTACTCAGGAAGAAATGGCAAGTGTGTGCAGAGGGGATGGTGGAGTCAGAGGTGGGGAAGGAGAGGAAAATCTGAGCATCATCAGCATAGATTGCTCCAGTAAAAACCCAGCTGTATAAATGGGTAACTGTATGTAAAAATAGTGTGATATCTTGTAACAATTGTAAGTCACCCTGGATAAGGGCATCTGCTAATAAATAAATAATAATAATAATAACATACAACACAGTTTCTTATGGTGTAATGGAGGGTCTATGAGCAGTTCATTTGTCAAAGCTACAAAATCCGGCCACCTGACTAATAGAAAAACCCTATCAAGTGTCTGGAACGTTGCAGGCGAACTATTCATTCAAATGTAAAAATGCAACCATTTATTGTGTTTCTGATTCACTTTGAAATCCTAAAACTAAACTTACAAACGAGAGGAGGCCATTTGGCCCATCTTGCTCGTTTGGTTATTAGTAGCTTATTGATCCCAGAATCTCATCAAGCAGCTTCTTGAAGGATCCCAGGGTGTCAGCTTCAACAACATTACTGGAGAGTTGGTTCCAGACTCCCACAATTCTCTGTGTAAAGAAGTGCCTCCTATTTTCTGTTCTTAATGCCCCTTTATCTAATCTTCATTTCTGACCCCTGGTCCTTGTTTCTTTTTTCAGGTCGAAAAAAGTCCCTTGGGTCAACATTGTCAATACCTTTTAGAATATTGAATGCTTGAATCCGATCGCCGCATAGTCTTCTTTGTTCAAGACTGAACAGATTAAATTAATTTAGCCTGTCTGCATATGTGTGACATGATGAATGGTGCAGTGCAAAAGATTCTCCCAAAACAAATACTCTTTTTAATTGTAAACAAACAGAAATATCCAAAAGTAATCCAAACTACAAAATACACCCCACTACCAGCGATGGTATCGGGGCAAAACAAAACAGGGTCCAGGCTCAAAAAGGTAAACAAAAAGACACTCCTTAAACCACAATCCTCCGTGCACGAAAATGTGCTCTTCTCCTCCGGGGATCGTGGTGCGTGCGCTGTGCTGTGTTGTGCTGTGCGGTGAGGGGCGTGCTCTGGGGTTTATGCTGGCTCCGTGGCTACAGCCTCCCGTCCTCCTGCTCCTCTGTCAAAGACACAAAACAAAACACGTAACAAACAGAAAACATCAGCTCCGGGCCGGTCGCTTACTTTCTCAGCGCAAGGGGAGGTACTGACGTAGCTGCTTCCCCTTTGTACCCAGAAAACTCCTCCCTGCAATCAGCGCGTCGCCATGGTTTCTCCAATAGAGGGCTGCCCCGCAGCTAACTGCAATGGAGTCGTCCTGAGTACTTGCAACTACGCGCCCCCTCCTAATATGGTTACCTTCCGGTTTCCACCTACCATCAAGGTGGCACATCTAGGAGGCAGCATACCTTCCCCCTTCACACAGCGCCCTTTCTGGTTGGGAGGGAGATTTACAGCATCAATCCTTTCTCTCTCTATCACAATATGACAAGCCTTTTAATCCAGGAATAATTCTGGTCGCTCTTCTTTGCACTCTTTCTAGAGCAGCAATATCTTTTTTGTAACAAGGTGACCAGAACTGAACACAATATTCTAGATGAAGTTTTACTAATGCATTGTACAGTTTCAACATTACTTCTCTTGATTTGAATTCAGCACTTTTCACTATAGCCAAGGATTTTGTTGGCCTTTTTTATAGCTTCCCCACATTGTCTAGATGAAGACATTTCTTTTTTTTTTTTTTTTATAAATGTAGTCGTTGCCAATTATTTAATATTTTCTCCCAATTTGGAATGGCCAGTTATTATTTGAAGCTCAGCTCACCACTACCACCCCTGCGCTGACTTGGGAGGGCGAAGACAAACACACGCTGTCCTCCGAAACATGTGCCGTCAGCCGACTGCTTTTTTTTCACACTGCAGACTCACCATGCAGTCACCCAAGAGCTACAGCGTCGGAGGACAACGCAGCTCTCGGGCAGGTTACCGGCAAGCCCGCAGGCGCCCGGCCAGACTACAGGGGTCGCTGGTGCGCGGTGAGCCGAGGACACCCTGGCCGACCTAACCCTCCCTCTCCCCGGGCGACGCTCGGCCAATTGTGCGCCGCCCCCTAGGAGCTCCCGTCCATGGTCAGTTGTGGAATAGCCTGGACTCGAACTCGCGACGTCCAGACTATAGAGCACATCCTGCACTCCATGTGGAGCACCTTTACTGGATGCGCCACTCGGGAGCCCCAATGAAGACATTTCTGAGTCAACATAAACTCCTAGGTCTTTTTCATAGATCCCTTCTTCAATTTCAGTATCTTCCATATGATATTTATAATGCACATTTTTATTGCCTGCGTGCAATAGTCTTCTCTATTAAATGTCATTTGCCATGTGTCTGCCCAGTTCTGAATGCTGTCTAGATCATTTTGAATGACCTTTGCTGCTTCAACAGTGTTTGCCACTCCTCCTATTTGCTTACAATACTAGAATCTAAATCATTAATGTAGATTAGGAATAGCAGAGGACCTAATACTGATCCCTGTGGTACACCAGTGGTTACCTCGCTCCATTTTGAGGTTTCTCCTCTAATCGGTACTTTGTTTTCTACATGTTAACCACTTCCTAATCCATGTGTATGCATTTCTTTGAATCCCTACTACGTTCAGTTTGAGAATTAATCTTTTATGCAGGACTTTGTCACAAGCTTTCTGGAAATCTAAATAAACCATGTCATATGCTTTGCAATTATCCATTGTCGATGTTGCATCCTCAAAATCAAGCAGGTTAGTTAGACACGATCTCCCTTTCCTAAAACCATGCTGACTGTCTCCCAGGATACTGTTTCCATATAGGTAATTTTCCATTTTGGATCTTATTATAGTTTCCATATAATAGAATTGCAATTCTCCAGTCTGTCGGTACAACCCCTGTGTCAAGAGACTGTTGCATGATCTTGGTTAGCGGTTTGTAAATAACTTCTTTTGTTTCTTTGAGTACTATTGGGAGGAGCTCATCCAGCCCAGGGGATTTTTATTTTAAGAGCTCCTAGTCCCTTTAGCACTTCTGCCTCTGTTATGCTAAAGTTATTTAAAACTGGATAGGAGCAGGTCAACATGTGGGGCATGTTGTCTGTATCCTCTTTTGTATAAACGAAACATTTAATATATTTGCTATTTTATCTCTTCATCTACGATGTTGCCATTTGTATGTCTTAGACATTTTACTTCCTCCTTGACTATTAAGATCATACCAGCAAGCAAAAGCTAAATCTGTAAGCCATCCACAGATTTTCCTTTTCAGTCAGATGATAAGCCAGCTGTCCCTGTATCCTGTCCCTGATATTCACACTGAAGCTGTATTTCTCTTGTCAGTGGAAGTAAACAGCAGCAGCAGTGGGATGAATCTTGTATTGGTCAATATGGCAGCTTTCCCTTGCCTTCTCCAAGGCTTCCTGCAGCATGTTAAGCTGGTTCAAATGTCCCTGAGAGTGCCACTGTCCACAATCCAGCTCATTTATAAAACCTGTGACATTTGCAGCAAGTGTTTTGTGGGGGAGAATAAAGAAGCTAAAGCTGCTGCTCGGAATGCTGAAGCAGGATTCTTGTGGAGTGACAGGCTGGATCACAATGCTGTCAGCTCTGATGATACAGTTGCAAAACATCCACGCAGATTAAAATGGCTCTGCTCTATTCCCTGTCCAGGAATGGGTGCTATCTGAAGTGTCGTGTGAATAGGCTGTAATAGGCTTTGGGAATAAGACAAAACTCCTGTTTTGGTTCTCGTTTATTACATTCCACATAACAAAGTCACAACAATATATATAGAATATATACCGTCTTTATAAAAATGACTACACAACATTTTCAGGAATCTGGGTACTGTTTAAGCGAGGCATTTCAGCCCCATGAGATTCTGGCTCGCTCTAAAGCAGCACAACACATTTTTGTCCCAGATGGCTTTCCAAAGAGTGCACGCGTATAATCTGGTTTGTTTACTTTTTGCTGTCTAAAACTTTAATAGAGGCTCAAGAGCTGCTGGGTTGATTCTGTGTTTTTTATATATATATTACTCTCACATATCACACTGAGCTCTTTTTCATTTGCCGTTTTCTTAAACTGTCGCGCAAATTCTGGTGAGACGGTAAGTAAGTGCAAGGTATTTGTCATTTGTAGCGAATACGAACATCTGATTTTTGTATCCAAAAAATATTCAGATGTTTGTCCCATCACTAATTCATACTGTTTAGTGTCATGCGAAGACTGGACAATCCAATAGATGGCTGTGCTTGTTTGTACATTTTTTTGTGATCTTGACAAAGAAAACCAAAGCCATGGTGGTATCCAAACTTGCTGTGCTCACTGGAGGTCAAAGCCCAATGTCACACACCTCGTCATGTGAGCGGAGCGCCAGAGAAAACATTCACATGGCTCTGATATTGCCACTGCTGGGACTCTTCATATAGTAATTCTTGTACTGGAAACAGGTGTATTTTCAAATGCAGTATGTTCTCTTATGTATAGGGGCATTTCCACGCTAACGGGGTACACATGTGTAACACAAAGTTTGAAAAATAAAGTTCATGATGTGATGTTCATCCCGATCTTATCATATGCTCTAGAGTCTCAGTGACATAGAATTATTAAAGGGAAGATCTCTTTTTATGTTGCATAAATGTTGCAGGCACTTGAAGTTCATACTCCATGCATGGTAACGCTGCGAATGAGGGCCAACAAGACATGAAAAGAGCCAAAAAATTACAATTGTGTTACAATTTTGTACATGACTTGTTATTTATTGACATTTTATTATGAACAACTGTCAAATATGAGAGTCCAAGGTATTCCTTCTGATGCTTTAATCAAATGTTTTGTTGCTTGCACACAATTATCAGACGCCTGTATCCAAGGCGACTGTGAGGGTGTGCCGAGAGGCTAATGTTAAACAGGGAGGATGCACAACCAAACATTCAGTTAAAAGAAACACATACTTTATTTGTGAACAAAAGTAAGCTTGTTCTTTCAACAAATAACTATTTACACTGATCCTGGATCAAAGCAAACACAAAAAAAAAAACATTGGCAGATAACACAATCCTTCTATAGCTCGGCTACCACAGAGGTCAGGTACTAACCTCCAGCCAACCAGAGCTCCTCCTCCTACTGAACTCCTTTATACATTATCTCAGGTAGATCCCTCCCCCAGCAAAACCATTACTGGGCAAATACCCATAATAATAATACATTCATCCAGATTATTAAGAACAGCACCTATCCAGCATGAACCTCAGACACGCACTCCCCTTCCCATACAGACAACAGCCTGCCACAGACAGCAAGCAGACCTGCATCACCTGAGCTCCTTCAATCCAATGGGAAGCACCATGTCTATCACTAAGTGTTAACAATCTTAAAACTCCCAACTCCTCTATATATAAGCATTTTCATTAGCAAAGAATACTTAAGATACGAGTTCACTTTACCAGCAGTGTGCACCCTGCTACCCAAAATGATACATCGCACTCAAAAAAACAACAAGAAGAAGAAATGTATAACAAATGTATAAATACAGATTTCATTCTTATGCCATTCCCTGATTCCTGACAAGCAGATACACACACAGACTGAATAAACATTCATTTAGGGGTAGTTTTATCTGGCCATGTACATAAAGAAAGTGAATCCGTTTTTAGTTTGCAGTTTTGTTTTTAAAGCTACGTTGGGCAGAGAAGCATTTTCTGGCTGAGTGATGGAAAAACAGCATCTCTGACTATAGTCAGAGAGAATTACGAATCACAGATTTACAGTGCTTATCAAACAATAACATAACATGTGTAATATAAACAACACCTCTGCATAACATAAATAAATAGGATAGATCAAGGCAGAAGATAAGTTTTGCCTACAAGTGGATTAGTGTTACTACCATGGTTACATGGAAAGGCATATGCTTCTGTTCACACGGCTTTTAGTAAGATATACTGAAACACACGCTTCATCAATCAAAGTCAAATTTGCTGTAAAAATCAAGAAACTTACTTTCTTTCATAATCCAGAGAGATGGAAGATGTAATCAACTAAGTAATTATACCCTTCAGTAAGTAAGTGATAGTTCCTAACCACAACCACATTCACAACATGAAGGACCGACACCAACAGATCTATAGCAATAATAACACTATGACGCAAAATGACAACTCTCTTCAGTCAGAAGTCAAAGGGCATGGGTCAAAGTCCTGGATAATGATTAGTGAATAATGAATGGTGCTGTTTTGGATTTACTACAACAGACTTCCTGGTTGTTACGAATGTAGAAATGAGTGGACAGACTTCAGGACGCAAGATTGAAAACCTTTATTAGTGATTAACAAAATCCTGCATTCCCCAAAAAAATGTTTTAATAAAATGTACAGATATAAGAAAACTGAGTATTATTCCTTCCTAAAGAGCTGAAAAAACTTTCATGTTCGTAACAGTGTGGACAGACACTGATATGAACGTAGCGCAATTTTTAAAAACTGATCTGGAATATAGAATCACTACAGTGGTAAAAACACACTTCCGATAATATTTTACGTTTTCTAGATTAAAATAATCAATTGAAATAGGCATAAATGTGACGATATTGTTTCTAAACACCCTGTAAGTAATCCTGTTTTGCCATGTTATGTTTGGATCACGTTTGAGAGAGATAGTATACACTTTCATGTCCTGATTTGGATACAATGATGATGAATGATCTTGCTGAGTTTAATGTGTGTTCTCCTGGTGATGCAGAGCGTGGGTGCCTGCTAATATAATGCTACTGCTTTACAAATGATACACCTTAAGCTTTCTGAAACAAGTCAGCAAATTGTATTTATGAACCAAGCAATCATTTACTTTTCCGCTCCCTCGGTCATTCTTCTCTGTGCTGTGTGAATTTCATTTGAGGAGATGCAATTGCTTAGATGCTAATATGCTTAACACTTCTCAAGCATGGGCAATGTAATGGTTAGCCTGGGACTTGGCAGTCAGGCCTGTCGGGGCGGCTCTGCGAAGCGGCACTGTCGGGGCGGCTCTCGGCACTGCGGCACTCTGTCGGGGCACTGTCGGGGCGGCACTGCCGGGGCGGCTCTGTCGGCGGCACTGTCGGGCGACTCTGGAAGCGGCACTCTGCGACAGCGGCACTGTCGGACGACTCTCTCTGCGGCACTGTCCCGAGGCTGGCTCTCTTGAAGCGGCACTGTCGGGGCGGCTCTGCCAAGCGGCACTATGGCAGTTGCAGATTGCTGTGCTAGACAGGTAAACTGCTTCTTGGTTGGCTCCAATCTTAACAGAGCGTGCTGAAGAAAAGTTTTGGAATGTAGTAATGCTGCATTAAGTGAAATGAAAAAACAATGCTGAGTAAAGCTGTGTTTACTAACCTAACCATTTCCGTAACTTTGTTATGCTTTCAGCATGCTATTGGCAGCCTTCACCTTGATAGATAGATGTCTCAAGAACATGCAGCTCTTGGTTTCTAGCCTACTGTCAGTGAGATCTTTCTACGGCGCTTTCTCAGGGTAGTGAACAGGACTGGTATATCTGCTTTTTTTTATTCCAGGCTTTGCTTTTAAATTGGAAGTTGCTCTCAAATATGCACAGAGGTGCTTTTTTCTTTCTGTTCTTTATTTTGTCCCTGAGCAAACAGAAGCTTTGTCAGCGCTTCTCTCCGTGGGTGTTTGACCGATTTGGCAGATGGAGGGAGAACTCGTTTGGCTGGATCGAGTGCTTTTCTCTATCAAGTTGCATTGTTTTGTGAGCACACCATTTGCCTCTGACTATTGCATTGCTACAAAGGGGTGTTTTTTGTGTATGTGTGTGTGTAGATAATATGCACTGGTTACAGGAGCCACTATGATCAGTGTGTAGTACTGTAGATAATATGCACTGGTCACAGGAGCCACTATGATCAGTGTATAGTACTGTAGATAATATGCACTGGTCACAGGAGCCACTGTGATCAGTGTGTACTACTGTAGATAATATGCACTGGTCACAGGAGCCACTATGATCAGTGTGTAGTACTGTAGATAATATGCACTGGTCACAGGAGCCACTATGATCAGTGTATAGTACTGTAGATAATATGCTTGGTCACAGGAGCCACTATGATCAGTGTGTAGTACTGTAGATAATATGCCTGGTCACAGGAGCCACTATGATCAGTGTGTACTACTGTAGATAATATGCACTGGCTACAGATCTCTCTCTAGTTGCCTCTTGTTAGTTGCCACGCTTTTTCAATGGCTGTTCCATAACCGCAGTACTGAGTGGCTGAGTGACTTCATTACTTCCCTGCACAGTAATGCCAGATATGGGGGCTGTAACCTTTAATTGTACAGCATTCTTGGAACTAGGTTGGTCTCATTTTAAATGCCAGTAGAAGTTTCCATTAACATATCCCTGTGCATTTCTAATTGTTTTGAAGGTAACGTGCCCTGCTTGTCCTATCCCTGCAACTACATGCCTTCTGCCGTCAAACAGCAGCAGAGATTCAGAGAGGAAATACCAGCATGTCAGTTAAAGGCTGACCAGCTTCGATTGTTGTGCTGTAGTGTAAAGCTGCTGCACCGCTGTAGCATAAGTCTTATACTCAATCAGGTAGTGATGCTATAGACCCCCAGCTAACGGCCATATATTTCTTTCTATGTGGGAGTTTCACTCATATAAATACAGAATTGGATTCCACCCCATTCTTCTGGTCGTCCTTGCAATTGCATATTTGGAGTTTGCAAAAGGAGTAATGATTTTAATCTTGTTTATGTAGATTCTCAGTGATTATGAAGGCAGTAGTACATTGTGACAGTTTTGGGAGACTGAAATATTGAAACTGTTCATAGTGACTTGTAATACACACAGTAACCTACTTTTTAGTTAGCCACTGATTGAGCCGTTCACATGCCATTATAGCTTTGCCTTCTTAGAAAATACCAGTAGTCCTGACAGAGAAAGGTGGGCGAGGCGTAGAGGCTTGGAAGCACCTGTTGCTGATAAGAAATCAGTTTACCAGTGCGTTTCACCTGCAGTTCCAGTCGATCAGGCTGAGGAATGTGTGCTGTTTAAACTGTGTGGAGAAAGGTGTGCCAGCAAAAATATCCTGCTCCATACCCAGGTAATCGGTGCTGGCTAAGGAGCAAAGTCGAAGTTGTTAGTTTCTGATTAACTGGTGGCTTGGTCTCCTTTATCTTGAGCCCCTTGGAACTGCATTGCAGGGTGTTTTCATGAGGAAGATCGTGAGAATGAAGGAATTTGATTCTTTCTCCTTCCAGTTGTGTTTGTGATGGGGGGTGGGGGTAAACTAACTCAATCAGGGAATCTCATACTAATTTAGTAGAATTGTTTGCTGACTCGAACTGCATGGTCAGACTTCATCTTTAAAAAGTATGGTATTTCAGGGGTGTGCAATTCGTATCGCCCGACGCCCAGAACAACAAGATTTGTGTGAGGGACAACGAGTTTTGCCATTATACTTTGTCTGTGGGACAAGTAGTTTTTATTTATGTATTTTATTTATTAATTTCTGTTGCTAGAAATACATATGGTATTATTTATGTTTTTTTCAAATAAGCAACTAAGTGATACCGCTTTCTTAATACACAAACCTGACGTTTAAATGCAGCAGTCTAGTAAAGTTACAAAAAAAAACTCACTGTAGTCGCGAAGGTATAGCGGATTAGAAAACATTGTGTTGTGTAATTTAACACTTTGTGGTCAAGTGTGTACTTGTTGGGATGTTTAAAAAAAAAAAAACAATTGTGAAGTTTACTGTTTAGAAGCATTTCAAGACAAACCTTCACTGGCAAAAAATGTAATGCCTTTTTTTCTTTCGATTTTCGTGTTGCTAACCTTTTTTGCTGTTTACCATATTTACATTTTTTTTATTTAAACGTTATGTTAAAACAATATTGTAAATGTTGCCTTATGGCTGAGGCTTATTCCCCCCCCGACACAGACACTGCACTTGCAGTTTATTTTCCCCCCGACACAGACACTGCACTTGCAGTTTATTTTCCCCTGCACTTGCAGTTTATTTTCCCCCGACAGACACTGCACTTGCAGTTTATTTTCCCCCCGACACAGACACTGCACTTGCAGTTTATTTTTCCCCCGACACAGACACTGCACTTGCAGTTTATTTTCCCCCCGACACAGACACTGCACTTGCAGTTTATTTTTCCCCCCGACACAGACACTGCACTTGCAGTTTATTTTCCCCCCGACACAGACACTGCACTTGCAGTTTATTTTCCCCCGACACAGACACTGCACTTGCAGTTTATTTTCCCCCCGACACAGACACTGCACTTGCAGTTTATTTTCCCCCCCGACACAGACACTGCACTTGCGTTTATTTTCCCCGACACTGCACTTGCAGTTTATTTTCCCCCGACACAGACACTGCACTTGCAGTTTATTTTTCCCCGACACAGACACCCCCTGCACTTGCAGTTTATTTTTCCCCGACACAGACACTGCACTTGCATTTTCCCCCGACACAGACACTGCACTATTTTTTTCCCCGACACAGACACACTGCAGTTTATTTTCCCCGCACTGTTTATTTTTCCCCGACACAGACACTGCACTTGCAGTTTATTTTTCCCCCGACACAGACACTGCACTTGCAGTTTATTTTCCCCGACACAGACACTGCACTTGCAGTTTATTTTCCCCCGACACAGACACTGCACTTGCAGTTTATTTTCCCCCGACACAGACACTGCACATTTTTCCCCCGACACAGACACTGCACTTGCAGTTTATTTCCCCCGACACAGACACTTTTTATTTTCCCCGACACAGACACTGCACTTGCAGTTTATTTTTCCCCCCGACACAGACACTGCACTTGCAGTTTAAGCACTTCTGTGCACTTTTATTATTTACAACAAACAAAAGAAAATAAACAAAACAAAGCCTAACTCCACTTTGGAGTACTAACTAAAAATGTCTCAGTCCACTAACTAAAGCTGGACGGCTAAGCCGTTTACCAGCAAAACAAACAAAACACGTATTAGACAAATACAGTACCTCATTGTCTTAAATCACTCTCTTTAGCAGCTGGCTTGTACTCCTTCAGCCTGGCTGCATATGGTTGCTTCTCTATCAGCAACAGCCCTGACTGCAGGGCTTCTCCTGCCTTTATGCATGGCTTAATTGTCCTCCGGTACTTCCTATTTCTGCAGTCCCGGGGCATTCTGGGAGTTGTAGTCCTGCAGCTCCTCTTTGGACTACAACTCCTTTCTCCTTCTCCTTCTCCCCCTACTCCTGCCACAAATATATAAACACACACACACACACATATCATCATCATCCTCATCATCACCATCCTCATCATCCTCCAATCCACTGCTGGATGAAGGCCTCTCCAAGATTGTTCCACAAAAGCCTGTCTGCTGCGTCCCTCATCCACGTTGCTCCAGCGTGTTTCATAATTTTGTCTTGCCTTCCTGGAGGTCGTCTTCTTGGTCGCTTTATATCTCTTGGGATCCAGTCTAGTATCTCCTTGGTCCATCGATGGTCTGTTCTTCTTGCTACATGTCTGGCCCACACTGCCATTTCAGTTTTTTCGCTCTTATAATAACATTGCATACTTTTGTTTGCGCTCATATCCATTCCTTCCTTCTCTTCTTGTTATTCCCAGCTGCATTTTTCCATACTCTGAGTCGTTTGTAATTTTTTAATCATTTTTGCATTGAGAGTCCAGGTTTCACGTCTGTAAGTTAGCACTGGCAGCACGCATTGGTCGAAGACTTTCCTCTTGAGACATAAGGGTAGCTTCCCTTTCAGAACCATGCTTAATCTTCCAAAAGCACTCCAGCCCATTTTTGCTCTTCTGTTGATTTCGCACATTTGGTTCTCCGTTGCCAAAAGTAACTGTCCTAGGTATATGTTGTTCTTGACTTCTTCAGCTTGATCCCTTTGACTTCAATTGCCTGTGGAGTGGTATATTTATTGAACATGACTTGAGTTTTCTTCAGGTTCATTTTCAAACCTGCTTTGATGCTAGCCTTGTGTAGTTCTTGTATTCTTGTTTGTAATTGTTGTAAATGTGAGGATGTCATCAGCAAATCGTAGGTGATTCAAGTAGGCTCCATTGATCTTCAGCTCCTTATTTTCCCAATCCAGTGTTTTGAAAATGTCTTCTAGGGTGGCCGTGAAGAGCTCTAGGGAAATTGTGTCTCCTTGGCAAACTCCTGTTTTTGTCTTCATTTTGTCACTGTTTTTATGGATTCTTACTGTGGATGTTGCATTCTTGTATATGTGGTGATGTCATGGACCAGGAAGCAGTGCAAAACAAAACAGAGATACGGGGTTGAAAATGGCCACAGATTTTAATATATTTATTAAATTAAATCAAATAACACATACAAATAAACCGGCTCACGGGCCAAAGCAAAAACCCAAATAAACTTCAAAGACAAAACGAGTTCTCACAAGGTCTCACAGTTGGTAGCAATCGCTTGTCTTTCTGTTTCTCACAGGATCTTTCCACAATCCTCCTCTTAGCTCTCATCCCTCTTAATGAGCCGAGGCGCTCTCTTTTATATCCTGTGGCTGGAGCCTTAACTGCCCATTTGATCAAACAATTACCTTATTAAGGCTGCAGCAACATTCTCACAGGGTTATTTAAGGATGGGGAAGTAATCCCATCCTTGCCAAATAATAACAATAATGCCAGCTTTTCGCCGGCCACATAATAATAATAATAATAATAACGGATGTTTTTTGTCCATCTGCATTTAAATATTTATAACAATCGTAATCATAATAATAATACAAATACTACTACTACTAATAATACAAATACTAATACATAAATATACACAAGGGGTGGGCACCCCGTCACACTCGCCCCCCCTCCTGTGCAACACACATGGCCCAATGGCCACCTCCCCCCTTAAAATCATGAAACAAGATGTTAGATGAGGAAAAAAGCTGTAAAATGTGGTACCTTGTTTTAAAAAAACACACACACACACATATATATATATATATATATATATATATATATATATATATAAACAAAAGAAAAAAAACATTTTGCGTCTGCAGAATTTGATGGAGCCTACTGTAAATAAGACCTAGGAGTTTATGTTGACTCAGAAATGTCTTCATCTAGACAATGTGGGGAAGCTATAAAAAAGGCCAACAAGATGCTCGGTTATATTGTAAATTGTTGAATTTAAATCAAGGGAAGTAATGTTAAAACTTTACAATGCATTAGTATGACCTCATCTAGAATTTTGTGTTCAGTTCTGGTCACCTCGTTACAAAAAGGATATTGCTGCTGTAGAAAGAGTGCAAAGAAGAGTGACCAGAATTATCCCGGGTTTAAAAGGCGTGTCGTATGCAGACAGGCTAAAAGAATTGAATCTATTCAGTCTTGAACAAAGAAGACTACACGGTGATCTGATTCAAGCATTCAAAATCCTAAAAGTTATTGACAATGTTGACCCAGGAGACTTTTTCAACCTGAAAAAAGAAACAAGGACCAGGGGTCACAAATGGAGATTAGATAAAGGGGCATTCAGAACAGAAAATAGGAGGCATTTTTTTATACAGAGAATTGTGAGGGTCTGGAACCAACTCCCCAGTAATGTTGTTGAAGCTGACACCCTGGGATCCTTCAAGAAGCTGCTTGATGAGATTCTGGGAATACAACCAAACGAGAAAGATGGGCCGAATGGCCTCCTCTCATTTGTAAACTTTATGTTCTTATAGAACACACAGCTGTGCCACACATATAACAATCAGCTGTGCCACTGTTTTACAGTGGAAAAGAGGCATTAGTATGTTACTTAAATTTACTAGCAAATGTGTTCCAAACTGCACTGAAAGGAATATTTCCTTAAAATATGTTATACATTTGTTGAGGTGAGGTGGGGTCACAGGGAACCTTTTGTGTATCTTGAAGAATTTAGTGAACCAGTCAAGCTACAAGGCTAGATCCGCCCCTGTTAATCACTAATTGATTGATTGTGTTCACCGTTAAATAAAACCACAATCCTACAAGTTATATTCTACTTTTTTGCGTGTGTTTTGTGAGATGGGGAGGGGGCAAATAGTTTTTTAAGATTTTCCTAGCAGTTTTTTTTTTTTTTTTTTTAAATTGCACACCCCCGTATTTTATTTCAGCTCAATTAATTGTTGGAAACAAATTAAAAAAAAAATAATAATAATAATCACAATTATATAAGCGTTTCTCTCCTTGACATTTTTCCTCACAATTGCACATACATACAGCCAATGTGTTTTGCCAGTCATTTCTCAAACAATTATGAATCAAGCTATTTGCAACCCCCTCCTCTACAATGTACAATATGAAACCGACCTCTTTCATTAAGCTAGAAGAGGATTTCAAGCAGACTACCAGGTTTTTCAGCTGTATGCTAAAGGCATGTCTGCCAGATAGTTGGAGTTCTGTGAGCGTCAGGTTTGTGGTTTTGGTGAATCTGCTCTGAAGATAGTTGGAGTTCTGTGAGCGTCAGGTTTGTGGTTTGGTGAATCTGCTGGGAGTAGAGCAGACTGGATTCCCAGTGTTTCACAGCAGCTTTGACACAAAGACATTTCGAAAGCAATCTCAAAGGTATTCTCCTTTCAAGGACGAAGCAAAGGAGCCAACTTAGACATGGTATCAAATATAAAGGATGCTCTTCAGCTTTAGAGGTTGCATGCGGCCTGGAAAAAAAAAAAAGAGAAGCGAAGCTGAAACAACAAATTCATTATAATGCATTTTAAAGAATGGGGTGCTGTTGCTTCTCTCGACTGTAGAATCCTGGAATTGCACTTTTCTTCCAAACCATGCACAGCTTGTTCTAACATGTGTCCCCAAAGCATACTGATGTGACACGAGTGAAACACATACATACTGATGTGACGCAAGTGAAACACATACATACTGATGTGACGCGAGTGAAACACATACATACTGATGTGACTCGAGTGAAACACATACATACTGATGTGACTCGAGTGAAACACATACATACTGATGTGACTCGAGTGAAACACATACATACTGATGTGACTCAAGTGAAACACATACATACTGATGTGATGTATAATGTAACACAGTACCCTGCATCACACTGTCAGCCTGCACTTCACTGGAATATTGTTTAGAAGGGTCTCTGCTGGACCTCCTTGCCTCTTCCAGTAAAGATTATTTTTGGTGACCTAACACAGGAGGCAGGGCTTTTTCTTGTAGAGCTCTTAAATTATGGAATGCTCTGCCTTTGTTTGTCAGGGAAGCTGGGACCGTTACAGTTTAAGTCAAGACTAAAAACACACTTTTATAAAATGGCTTTCTTATCTTAGTGGGTTTTAATGTCACTTTTAAAATTGCAGCTTTTGTATTATGTGTATACTGTTATTTAAATGGTCTGGTGTGTGTGTGTGTGTGTGACATGCTATAAAAATGTATTGTGGTGTGTTCTTTTTTTCCTGCTATGCACTGTACAGTGCTTTGCGATACTTCTGTATAAAAAGCGCTATATAAATACAATAAATATATAGTTTCTATTATTGGGATCCTCTTCTATTCATCTGTCAAGTGGGGCTCTCTAACACGAAGTGGCATATTGCAGAAATGCATTAGTTTCCACTTGAAAAGGCCCACTCCATAGACCCCTTTTTTGTCATTTGTTGGTAGCAGGTAAAGCGTCGATGGAAAGAGGAAGAAAATAGGAAATCCATTTCCGCTGTGTTGAATTCCATTTCAGAAAGCTCGACTTGGTTTCTGGCCAGGAACCCGAAGAGGGACAGCACTGCAACATGTCTGGGTTAAAGAATGTTTCTGTGTGCAGTGTTTACAAACATTCCAAATATGTGAACAGACCGTGGTTTCTCTCGTATTTAGTTTTTCCCAGCTGTCTTCTCTGCTGGAGACAAAGGCTAATTCTTCATGTGATTATATGCTGGTAAGCCAAGGCATGTTTGAATCCGCTCTATAGACGGTTGTTGTTGCAGACTACAGAAACTCTGACCGAGTTAAAATCCCTAGCAGTGTAGCATTGTCACCTAACCCTAACCCTAAAATCCCTAGCAGTGTTGCATCTGTCACCTAACCCTAACCCTCCCTAGCAGTGTCACCTAGCAGTGTAGCATTGTCACCTGTCCCTAAAATCCCTAGCAGTGTTGCTGTCACCTGTGTTGCATTGTCACCTAACCCTAACCCTAAAATCCCTAGCAGTGTAGCATTGTCACCTAACCCTAACCCTAAAATCCCTAGCAGTGTTGCATCTGTCACCTAGCAGTGTAGCATCATCACCTAACCCTAACCCTAAAATCCCTAGCAGTGTAGCATTGTCCCCTAACCCTAACCCTCAAATCCCTAGCAGTGTTGCATCTGTCACCTAGCAGATTTCAAAATTGGGGTTGCCCACACATTGTCCCTCGCCTGCCACTACAGTAAAACAAACAAACCTAGCCTGCAAGACAATATGCTAAGTGGCCTTGTAAAATACTTTTGTTTAAACTTGTAAAGGGGACAATACACTTTATTGGCATGATAGTAAAATGAAAAGGTATTTTGTTAAGGGTTTCGTTTCAGTAATATAATACCTGGGGTTTTTAAACCTCTATACAGAATCTTGTTTACAGTGTAGTTCTGCTGCTTCCACACAGTTTAGCAGCTTGTATGGATTTAACAAGTTGGTAAAGTGACTCTCCTCTCCCTCCCAGAGGTCACGCAGAGAGGTTAAAGAGCCTTGGCTCAGAGATGCAATGGCATGTACTGCAGAGATTAGTCCAGTAGGTAACCCTGCTTGGTGTCAAGTAAGAACAACCATTGCAGAGCTCTTTTAAGAGTCAGAAGCTGCAATTCCAGCTTCTTTTCAATGTTAAGTAAAGAGAAGTGGGGAGGGAGGGTGTGGCAGGGCAAAATTTCTGCTTATGTAAATAAGTGTAAGGCTGGCAGGGATGGGGTTAAATCTGTCCCTGCCTAAATCACAGGTGTGGCCATTCCCCAATTAGGTGGCCACCTGTATATAAGGAAGACGAAATCCTTTGTGTAGGGAGAGGGGGTTAGGTGAGTGCAGCTCTGTGTAACTGTGGTTTGGGAGTGTAAACTTTTATAGTGAAGGTGAATGCCCAGCCTGTATTGTTGTTTTTTTTTCTGCAGTTCAAGCGCTAAAGTGCACATTTATTAAACAAACGCATAAACAACGCACAGGAACAAACAAACCAGGGCACGAGAGCCAAAATATAAGGTTCACACAAAGCAAAAGGAGGCTGTGTAGTCCGGTGGTTAAAGAAAAGGGCTTGTAACCAGGAGGTCCCCAGTTCAAATCCCGGCTCACTCACTGTGTGACCTTGAGCAAGTCACTTCACCTCCTTGTGCTCCGTCTTTCAGGTGAGATGTTGTTGTAAGTAACTCTGCAGCTGGTGCATAGTTCACACACCCTAGTTTCTGTAAGTCACCTTGGATAAAGATGTCTGCTAAATAACAAAGAATAATAATTTAGCAAAAGATTAAAACAACAACACAGTTTCCAGAATTAAGAGTATCCAAAGTCAGTATTCAAAATTGCAGAATATAGTCCTCGGTAAGGCCCTAATGTCACAGTTCACTTCCAAATTAAAATTCACAAATGCAACTAAAGATCACAGATTTTAAAAAAAAAGGCATCACATTACCTGAAACCTGTTTTAATGATTAACATTTACATTACCGTAGCTTGTCTCGTTCGCTTTGTTTTTCCGGCATTTTTGTCATGTGAAATTGGATGAAGCGCTGTGTTACTGCACAATAAAGAGAGGCTGATTAGGCATGCGAGAAAGGGAAAAAAAGGTAAGTGCACAATTTGTTTAATTTTTTATTAATTTATATATATATATATATATATATATAATATATATATAAATTTATTATATATATATACAGACGTGCTTTTGTTGGTACAGCTCATTGAAATAATGCTTCATTCCTCCTGAAAAGTGATGAAATTAAAAGCTATTTTATCATGTATACTTGCATGCCTTTGGTATGTCATAGAATAAAGCAAAGAAGCTGTGAAAAGAGATGAATTATTGCTTATTCTACAAAGATATTCTAAAATGGCCTGGACACATTTGTTGGTATCCCTTAGAAAAGATAATAAATAATTGGATTATAGTGATATTTCAAACTAATTAGCTTCTTTAATTAGTATCACACATGTCTCCAATCTTGTAATCAGTCATTCAGCCTATTTAAATGGAGAAAAGTAGTCACTGTGCTGTTTGGTATCATTGTGTGCACCACACTGAACATGGACCAGAGAAAGCAAAGGAGAGAGTTGTCTGAGGAGAGCAGAAAGAAAATAATAGACAAGCATGGTAAAGGTAAAGGCTACAAGACCATCTCCAAGCAGCTTGATGTTCCTGTGACAACAGTTGCAAATATTATTAAGAAGTTTTAGGTCCATGGAACTGCATCCAACTGCCTGGGCACAGCCGGAAGAGGAAAATCGACCCCAGATTGAACAGAAGGATAGTGCGAATGGTAGAAAAAGAACCAAGGATAACTGCCAGAGATACAAGCTGAACTCCAAGGTGAAGGTACGTCAGTTTCTGATTGCACCATCCGTGCTTTTTGAGTCTTGGGCTCCATGGAAGAAGACCCAGGAGGACTCCACTTTTGAAAGAAAAACATAAAAAGCCAGACTGGAATTTGCTAAAATGCATATTGACAAGCCTCAATCCTTCTGGGAGAATGTCCTTTGGACAGATGAGTCAAAACTGAGTTTTTGGCAAGTCACATCAGCTCTATGTTCACAGTTTTCATTCACCATCCTACAGTGAAACATGGAGGAGGCTGGGGCTTTTGCTGTTGGCACAGGTGCCTTGAATCTGTGCAGGGCACAATGAAATTCAAGACTATCAAGGCATTCTGGATTGAATTGCCCAGTGTCAGAAAGCTCTGTCTCAGTCACCATGGGTCCTCCAACAGGATAATGACCCAAAACACACAGCTAAAAGCACCCAAGAATGGATAAGAACAAAACATTGGACTATTCTGAAGGCCTTCTATGAGTCCTGAAATCCTATCCATCTATGGAAAGAGCTTTGCAGTCTGGAGAAGTGTCAAACCTGAGACAGCTGGAGCAGTTTTTCAGGAAGAGTGGGCCAAACTACCTGTTAACAGGTGCAGAAGTCTCATTGAGAGCTACAAAAATGTTTGATTTGATTGCCTCTAAAGGTTGTGCAACAAAATTTTAGGTTAGCTGTTCCCATCATTTTTGTCCATGCCATTTTCATTTGTTTTATTTATTTAATATTATGTTGAATAAAAATCAAAAAGCAAAGTCTGATTTCTATTCAATATGGAATACACAATGGTGGATGCCAATTACTTTTGTCAGTTTTTTCAGTTATTTCAGAAAAATTTTGCATTCTTCGTTTTTTGTGGAGGGGTACCAACAAATTTGATGTGTGTATATATATATATATATATATATATATATAGATATATATATATATATAATATACAGTACCAGTCAAAAGTTTGAGTACACCTGCTTGAAACCAGGTTTTTCATGATTATCTATGCTTTTAACTGTATAATAAACTTGTCTATAAACACTTAATATTTCATTATATGATACGCTGATAATCATAAGTGAATTGCATTCAAAAATTTTATTTTTAAATGAAAATGTAAATCTTGTCAATTTCAATGAAATGGTCACCCAAAGCAAGGGGATTTCAGTATGAAGCCCAAGTCTGAAATGTGTATAACACGGTGTTAGAACACTGGCCTAAGTATAAAAGTGTCTTTGTTAGGTGTTCTCCGAGTTAACTAGCATGTTACCTAATTAACCTTTTGTCACCAATTATTGTTTTTTTTTTAATTTTTTTTTTTTTTTTTTTTTTTAAATTTAGTCGTCGCCAATTATTTTACCCCGGTTTTCACCCCAATTTAGCATGCCCAATTATTATCTGTATCCCCTTTTGGAATCAAACGTGCTCCTGCCAAGTCACCAATTATTGTTAACAGGTGAGGGTCCATGATTACTATAAATATAGGTAGCATAGTCACAAGTTTGTCATTCCTGAATGTAAGGGAGCAGAAAATGGCAAAATACACTCAGTTAAGCAAAGAAAAAAGACTGTAATTACTTTAAGAAATGAAGGTCAATCTTTAAAACAAATCGCAAGAACTTTGTCAAGTGTCTGTAACTGCTGTGGCCAAGCCCATCAAACGATTTGAAGAAACTGAGGATTTGAGGACCGAACAAGGTCAGGCAGGCCAAGGGTGACCTCAGAATCAGAGAACAAGTTCATTCGAGTCACAAGTCTGCGAAACCGGCGATTAACTGCCCCTGAAATACAAGCTCAGCTAAATGCTACTAGAAGTACAGATGTTTCAACATCAACTGTTCAGAGGAGATTGCGTGAAGCTGGCCTAACTGGAAGAATTGCTGCAAAGAAACCATTGTTAAGAGTGCAGAATAAGAAGAAGAGACTTGCCTGGGCCAAAAAACACAGAAACTGGATGTTTGAGGAGTGGAAGTCGGTCTTATGGATCGATGAGTCAAAATTTGAAATATTTGGGTCCAACCGCCAAGTATTTGTAAGATGCAGAGAGGGTGAGCACATGAGTTCTGCATGTGTGGTTCCCACTGTCAAGCATGGAGGAGGCAGTGTCGTGGTCTGGGGTTGCTTTGCTGGTGACAGAGTTGGTGATCTTTACCAAGTCCATGGCAAGCTCAACCATCATGGCTATCATAGCATACTTCAGAGGCACGCCATTCCATCAGGATTATGGCTAGTTGGGCAGTCCTTCATTCTTCAGCAAGATAATGACCAGAAACACACCTCAAAGTTGTGCAAGAACTATCTGGCGAAGAAGGAAAGTGGCCTGCCCAGTCTCCAGACCTCAGTCCCATAGAACTTGTATGGGACGAACTGGACAGAAGAGTCAAAGTAAAACTACCCACAAGTGGCCTACATCTCTGGGAATTGCTGCAGAAGAGCTGGGAAGACATGTCGGGTGATTTCCTGCTGAAACTTGTTAACCGAATGCCTCGTGTTTGTGAGGCTGTTTAAGGCAAAGGGTGGCTATTTTGAGGAATCCAAGATTTAGAGACAATTTTCAATTTTCTTGAACATTGCTTTGATACTCCTTATGTTTTGTTTTGTATATTGTAACGTGTTTTCATTTTCAAGTATTTACAGAAACGTATATGTCAATTATGAAAAAAACCTAGTTTCCAGCAAGTGTACTCAAATTTTTGACTGGTACTGTATATATATATATATATATCTATATATCTATATATCTAGATATATATCTATATATATATATATATATATATATATATATATATATATATATATATATATATATAATATAGATATGGATATATATATATATATATATATATATATATATATATAATACAATATATATATATATATATATATATGTGTGTGTGTGTGTGTGTGTATGTATATATATATATATATATATATATATATATATATATATATATATATATATATATATATATTAATGGAGATATGGAGATTGATTTTATTCTTAATACAAGGACGGTAAAATGCGATTGACGTGTATCTGGGTAACGGATATCCGAGTGCTGACTGTAACAGCATCAATAATAAAGCGGTATGGTTACACTATCTACTAGCCAAGAGCACCCAAAGCTAGCCTAAAGCAGACAATATAACAACCTCTCTAATGCTAACTATAATAATCCTATCCTTATAGCTTGCTCCAATATAGGTGAGATACAACTGCAAAAATGATGCTTCCCAAACGAATAGGCTCTGAATAGGACACCAACAGCCAGTGTCACAAGAAAGTTCTTTAAGGGGTGGATCAGCTCAGTCTGTGTTACCAAACTCAACTGAGGAATAAACTGCAGTTTTGCTGTGATACTTCTAGAACTTTTTCTCTACTTCATGCATCATAAGGCTTAATTAAACCTAAAACATCTGGGGCACGTTTCATAAAAGTCTGTGATTGCGATGAGGTTGCAGAGTGGTTGCGAGGACTTTTGAGGTCATAAAACCCATTTTAGCGATTTGCGCTGTGAAAAATCAGTCACTCGGCAATCGACTTTAAAACACAGCTGCAATAACTTACAATGGCTGGTGTGACAAGGAAAACCAATTTTTCTAAAGAAGAAATGCAATTATAGAACTTATTGGTCAAAATAAATCAGTTCTATTTGGCAAGTTGTTGGGAACCCTAACTAGCGAAGAAAAGAAAAAAATTTCAAATGATCACGGATCAAATAAATGCTTTTGGGGTTGGGGAGAGTACGGCAACAGAAGTACGAAAGAAATGGATAGATTTAGCGTGCAGAACTAAATCAAAAGAGGAAAGCAAAACAAATGGATAGATTTAGTGTGCAGAACTAACTCAAAAGAGGAAAGCAAAACAGAAATGGATAGATTTAGCGTGCAGAACTAAATCAAAAGAGGAAAGCAAAACAGAAATGGATAGATTTAGCGTGCAGAACTAAATCAAAAGAGGAAAGCAAAACAGAAATGGATAGATTTTGAACTAAATCAAAAGAGGAAAGCAAAACAGAAATGGATAGATTTAGCGTGCAGAACTAAATCAAAAGAAAGCAAAACAGAAATGGATAGAGTTAGCGTGCAGAACTAAATCAAAAGAGGAAAAAGATTTAGCGTGCAGAACTAAATCAAGAGGAAAGCAAAACAGAAATGGATAGATTTAGCGTGCAGAACTAAATCAAAAGAGGAAAGCAAAACAGAAATGGATAGATTTAGCGTGCAAACTAAAAAAGAGGAAAGAAAACAGAAATGGATAGATTTAGCGTGCAGAACTAAATCAAGAAAAGCAAAACAGAAATGGATAGATTTAGCGTGCAGAAATGGATAGATTTAAACTAAAAATCAAAAGAGGAAAGCAAAACAGAAATGGATAGATTTAGCGTGCAGAACTAAATCAAAAGAGGAAAGCAAAACAGAAATGGATAGATTTAGCGTGCAGAACTAAATCAAAAGAGGAAAGCAAAACAGAAATGGATAGATTTAGCGTGCAGAACTAAATCAAAAGAGGAAAGCAAAACAGAAATGGATAGATTTAGCGTGCAGAACTAAATCAAAAGAGGAAAGCAAAACAGACAGTCGGTGGGAACACCAATAATAATTAGAACCATATTTTGGTTAAGTAGCTGTTGCAGGTATTGAGGGCGGATTGGACACAAGCAGAAGAAACAAAAGCATGGCACCTCCTGTTATCTTGAACACAGTTTCTGAGTAAGTCTTTTGTTATCCATCTAACGAAGCAGAGCAATATTTATAAGAAACAAATATTATTATTATTATTATTATTATTATTATTATTATTATTATTATTAAGTTACCCGATGTCTCCCAAAGCCATCTATCACCAGTGACACTAAAGCGATCGGCAATATCACAATTCTCCCAAATGAAGCTGTCATGTGACTCCCAGGGTATCGAATGACAGCATCTAACAGGACATTTTGTCATCCCAGGTCACTTGAATATTAATGGAATGAAAACCTTTTCTGTGTACGTACAGGTGCTCATTCTCAGCAGGGGACATCATTTGTATCTGACTTCGATCTACGGCTCCAAGTAGCCTACTTTCGGCAAACCACATAATTTAAAGAAGTCAGTCATTATCCTCTCTATGTCAGGTTCTTCAGGAAAGCGTATGTAGTCACCAATGTGGTTAGACAAACCTGCAGAAACTTTGAATACGCATCTAGAAACAGTGGCCTTGCTTATACCATGAAAGTCAGCTACTACTTCCTGAAAACTACCGCTTGCACAGAGAGCAGGTAAGACTTGCAATGATACGTGTACACTGTAAAAAAAAATTGTGTTGAAAACATTTCTTTTTTTTCTGTACACGTATCCTTGCAAGTCTTATGAAATATGTCGCTACACTGTAAAAAAAAAAAAAATTGTGACATATTTCACTGCATTTTATTTCAAATTTCTTGATATAAGTCACACAAATGAATTAATTCTCTGCTCTTGGCAATCGGTACTTTGATTCTAATTCTGAGCTGTAGACTCTTTAAAAAGGGTTTGCTCGGTCCCAAAATACTCTCTCTTCTCATTCCTCTGCCACATCAACGACGAGCTGTGATATCTACTAAAACTATTTGCCATAAAAATTATGACTTGCAGTTGGCCTCTAGCACTCGCAAGTTTCATGGGAAAACCTGCGACATCGCAGCCCTGCGGAAGTTTTATGAAACACAAATTGCAACCTGCGAGGGGTCTGCGACAGCGATTCCTCACAACCTGCGAGGGGTCTGCGACAGCGATTCCTCACAAATCGCTTTTATGAAACGGGCCCCTGGCTTTTAGACAGCCCTTATCTCTAAAATTAAAAATATGCTTTCTATCACTCAATCAATCAATTAATCTTTATTTTGTATAGTGCCCTTTGCAACAGGTTGCCACAAAGCGCTTCACATGGCAAAACATGAAAATGTACAGAGCAGTGAGCAATAGAAGCAGACCAACAAATTAATAAATACAATAAAATACATGAGTACGATAAAATAATAAAAACAATGAAACACAGCAAAAAGGCAATAGTAGTAATCATGTACATGATGGACTAGAAAAATATGTCTTCAGCCTAGTTTTAAAAGCTGCCATAGTTGGTGCCTCCCTGTGGCAAAGTGGTTAACAGTGTGCAGGTGCGGGTGATCAATGAACAGACAGACAATTATAATCCAAAGTTGTTCAATGGGTTTGTATGTCCAGTGCCTGACGGCAAAACAAACAGTAAACTATAAATGATGCTAAGTAATACAGCGGCGTGTGTTACTTAAATTGTAATCCCCGGGTTTGTCCCAAAATAATAGTCCCATTTTATTTTTACACCCACACGAAACACAAAAACACATACAGTCTGTTAGTGCGTGAATTAGTGCTAGTGGTGCAAATACAGTTATTTGTGATACAAGTGCAGTGCTGTTCCGGGTTTGTGCTGGCCCTTGGCGACAGCTCTGGAACGTGTTAAGAACATAAGAACATAAGAAAGTTTACAAACGAGAGGATGTCATTCAGCCCATCTTGCTCGTTTGGTTGTTAGTAGCTTATTGATCCCAGAATCTCATCAAGCAGCTTCTTGAAGGATCCCAGGGTGTCAGCTTCAACAACATTACTGGGGAGTTGGTTCCATACCCTCACCATCTACTAACAAGACACAGTTGGAGACAAACAAACAAACAAACAAACACTCACGATACGGATACACAAAACACAGGTCCTTCCGGGTTCTTTTCTCTAACCAAAACGAAGGAACCGATTTATGTCACTTCGTCCCCTACTTATATACTGTCACTCATGACCCCTTGGTAAACGATTGCAGCTGCTCCTCCAATCCGCGCCTGCCACATCATTTCCCTTCTGGGTCGATGAGTTAATGTACTGAAGCTCCGCCCCTTTTCTAAATGACTGACACCCTCGGAACGAAGGGTCAGGCCAAGCAGTCCAGAGTACTCTGTTCCCGTTACTTAGCGCCCTCACAGATCGGAGGGAGATTTACCACCAAGAATCATCGTCTTTCTGTCACACCCCCTTACAGAGACTGGTAATTCATTCCACAATTTAGGGTCCCTGTAGCCGAATGCTCCACCACCTGTTTTTTTTTTTTTTTTTATGTTTGGAACAGTGAGGTATTCGGCATCCTGAGATCAGAGCAGGTGACCAGGAACACACAGGACCAATAAGACACTCAGGTAGGATGGAGCTAACCCATTATAGGCTTTATAGGTTAAAAGCAGGACTTTTACCCTTCGCGGTCCTATGTCGGACCAGGTCCGACATTACAATTTTCCTTTTCCGGTCCGATATTGGACCCTGTCCGACATCATCAAAAAGACGCAAAAAAAAAGGTCTCTAGTCTTTTTTTCTCCGGAAAAAGCAGAGAAAACCATTCAGTGGCCGAGTGAGACCGATAGGAGCCGAGAGAAGCCGAAAAAAAGGGTTTTCTCATGAATACTGATCTGACCCGAATAGTTTGGAACCACATAGATAACAGTAGACATAAACAAACAAGATAGCTGCTTCTGCATCCAGCGCTCAAAGAATATCACAGACATTTGCAGAGCTTTTTTTAAATATTATAGTAATAAAATAATGACTTGGATCTCATTATTGAGGAGTTTGGTAATATAATGAGTGATCAGGAGATGATTTATCGGTATGCACAACTATCAAGAGGCATGTAAAAAAAACAGCGAACAAAAGGGTGGGGCGGGACTGGAGATGCCTAGTGAAGTAAAGCTTTGAACGATGCAGTGCCTTTTAAACATGTTTTACTGTGAAAAAAAATACTTTTAAACAGCGCGTCTAAAATAAACTGTGCGTGTGAAAATAAACTAGACCTGACGCGCCTGAGACGCGCTGAATAAATGGACCGTAAAGGGTTAAAAGCAATCCTGTATCGTATTGGGAGCTAGTGTAGGGATGCCAATACTGGCGTAATATGATCAGACTTTCTTGTTTCCATTAGAATCCTGTCAGCAGAGTTTTTCACGAGCTGCAGTCTGGACAAAATAGTTTGGAATACAAGAAAATAGGGCATTACAGTAGTCTATTCTAGAAATTACAAAGGCATGCATCAGTCTCTCAGCATCCTGTGCTGAGAGAAAGCGTCTTAATTTAGCAATATCTCTTAGATGGAAAAAATACACTTTTTAATTGCATTCCTAATGTGGGATTCAAATGAAAGATCAGAGTCAAAAATGACACCCAAATTCCTAATTTCTATCTTTCACTCAATGGGGCAGCTGTCCACTGTACAGGCACATTGATTTACCCTCTCTCGTTGATTTCTTGACCCCAAAATTATGACCTCCGTTTTGTCAGAATTTAACAGTACAAAATGAGTTGACACCCATTTCTTAATATCATTGAGACAGGTAGTTAAGGTATTTGCAGATGTGGAATTGCCTGGTTTTAGAGATAGATGCAATTGTGTGTCATCAGCATAGCAGTGAAAGTTTGCCCTGTGTCTACGGACATCATCACCCAGGGGAAGCATATACAGGGAAAATAAGATAGGTCCAAGAACAGAGCCCTGTGGGACGCCACACGCAACTAGATAAGAAGGAGGAGTGCTCCTCCATTTGAACATATTGTGGCCTATTTGAAAGATAGGATGTAAACCAAGATAGGGCGCAACCTGACAATCCTCAAGGCGGTCAGTTAAAATCGGATGGTCAATGGTGTCGAGTGCTGCTCTTAGATCTAGAAGGCAAGGCCTGAATCGGAAGATAATAGCACATCGTTTGCCACTCTGATAAGGCTCGTTTCAGTACTGTGAGCAGGACGGAAGCCTGGCTGGAGTTTCTCATATCTGTCATGCGCTGTGAAGTTTAGCTGACTTGCCACCACGCTCTCTAATACTTTTGATAAAAAGGGGAGATTAGAAAATGGCCTAAAGTGTCCGGCTACTCCTTAAGATTAATAATATGCAGTACCAAGTTTCTCTCAATTTTTCTAACCTCAGAATATATGAAGTAATTTCAAAAAGCTTCTGCAGTGCTATGGAGTTCCATTACTTTAAGATAAAGATTAGAACGACTGGGTGTTCCTGACTCTATTCCTAACAGTTTTTTTGCAATGATATCCGTCTAGTTGGACTCCCTCTTTGCATTCTAATTTTCCCATAACTTAAGTGGGTGAACTGCATCACATCCCATACATTCACTTCTCTTTACATTGTCTGGTTCAACATTCAAATGAGAGAATGCTACACCTTGTACATCATTGCATTCAAACATCATTTTGCAGTGTCTGACCATGGGTGTGCAGGCTGGGCATGTCTGCGGTCCTGCTTGTGGCAGTCCAGTTCTGACATCTACACTCTCTAGGTTTGGTATGTCTTTTCCTGTCTTCAGGGAGAGACTCCCATTAGAAGTAAGGGTTTTGGACTGCTAACTATTATGTTCATGCATTTCAATTTGATCACAGAGGGCTATTTTATTAGGTCGTTCCATCCAAAATGTCTGTGTTGGCCAGAATTCACTATTTTTCATATTGATGGGCTCACCTTCATTTCCATCATCAGTGGGGAACCCCCAAAGAAATGAAGTGGGTTCTATCGAAGGGCCGCATACTTATGCAGCATGAGCCTTCCATTCAAAAGAAGATCACACCTTGTACAAGAGAGAAAGGTTTAGAGTAACTTGTGACAGAATCCATCATATTTCAAGAGGAGTCATTTCTTCTGAAAGTGTTGATTCAAGCTCAGAATCCAGACAGAACTTTCATTTTGTTTAAATTGGTTTCTGGCATTTTTTTTGTTTTTAAGTACTCAGACAGTCCTCCCAAGTCCCTCAACATGTAACCCGCAGGACAAGGCTGTTTCCTGCCAAACATGGGTATACCTGTTTTATTACTGAAGAGAATAATTGTGTAGGTAAACAGGAATGTGTCTGCCTTTTTAAACCAAGTTTATTTTCATCCCTCTGCATAACGGGATGTGTTGAAAAGAAATTATCTTCTTATACATGTGGGCTTGTTGTGTGTCTGGCATTGCTGTGTGTCTGGCATTGCACTGCAGTGCATGAGTGTAAGGCTGTGTGTCTGCCATTGCACTGCAGTGCATGAGTGTAAGGCTCTGTGTCTGCCATTGCACTGCAGTGCATGAGTGTGTTTTTTGTGGAGGGTGTCTGGCATTGCACTGCAGTGCATGAGTGTGGGCTGTGTGTATGGCTGTGTGTCTGGCATTGCACTGCAGTGCATGAGTGTAAGGCTGTGTGTCTGGCATTGCACTGCAGTGCATGAGTGTAAGGCTCTGTGTCTGGCATTGCACTGCAGTGCATGAGTGTAAGGCTCTGTGTCTGGCATTGCACTGCAGTGCATGAGTGTAAGGCTGTGTGTCTGGCATTGCACTGCAGTGCATGAGTGTAAGGCTGTGTGTCTGGCATTGCACTGCAGTGCAGTAAAGGAAGAAGAACAATGCAGAGATGCAGATGTGGTGTGACTGGTGCAGCACAGCTGTGCATGTTGCTAATGAATCTCATGTAGATCAGTTAACAATTACTTGGTAGTCTGAGCTTGGTAAAGTGGTAGGCTCTGTGTGTGTGTTTGGGTTGGAAGGAGGAAGGAGTTGGGAGGGGGGAGGCTCTTAACAGAACATCGAGGATCTGGAAATTTGGCAGCCAACAGGTGTTTTTATAATGTGCCTGATAGGGCTGCCGCTCAGTCATTGCAAGGTCAGATTTTTATATGGTTACGCTTATAGAAAGAAAATCCCACTCTGTTTGCACAGAGGTGAAATACAAAGGGAAAGGTTTGTTCTGGTTCTTGAGAGGCTGGTTCACTACAGTCGAGAAGTCCCCGAGCTGATGAAGATGGAGACTTCCAAGCCAGCATGAATGTTTAGTGGTGTTTGATAAGTGAAGAAGGCTTTATGATCATTGTTTAATCTCATCACAAATATTATGTTATGGATTGTAAACAACTAACAGGTTTGAGCTCTAGTAGTGGGTATATGGACACGTTTTCCTGCTGTAGCATTTTTGATGTTAAATTCTATTTAAAAAAAGAGAAGAAATGCTGTTTCACAAATAAGGTCTGGATGACCACTTTTAAAAGGTAGTCCTTATGAAGAGATGCATGAATGAAGATGGATTATTCAGTAATATTGCTTATGAGTAGTACGTTTTTCTAAATCCGATTTATTACATTAATTTTTTTGTTAGTTTTTTTTTCTCATGCAACAGTGACCGAGTTTTACCTGCATTAATGAAATTGTACAAACGCAGCAAATGTTAAGGAACATGGTTAATCCCAGCAAGTGCTCCACCGACCGATATGCCCTCACTCTAAGGGCTTGAGTGATTGACAGATGGCTCACTCTCCTTGGTCTGCTGCTGTTATTGATTACTGTTGCTGTCTGTATATAACCATTGATCATGATAGCAAGGCACAGTCAATATGGCATTACGTTTTATTTTTCAGAAGCCCTAGCACTGCATTTCTGAGGAGGAAAGGCTGTTAATTGTACAATGTCAATTTGAAAAATGTTAAAAGAATCCACAGGAGAATCGGTTAGTTGTGTGCTGTGTGTCGCTGTTTTCCTTCTATTGAATGCCTTTACATTTGACGTCTCGGTTTAGCAAAAAAAGTTATAGAGCTGTGCTTAAATAGTTTATCAAAAAAATGTTTTTTTTTTACTTGGCTCCAAGATGAAGATAAAAGGATTTTTTTTGAAGTGCAGTCGATGTATTGAGCAGGAATGGAGAAAAGAAGAAAGAATGCTTGACGGGTGGAGAGACACTTTTGCACCTAAATTGTTGTCCTGAAAAAGCACTGTATTTTCCCGTCTGTTCGAAGGGGGTCCTGGGAAATGTTTTATTTTGCCTGCACGGTAATGCTGAATATGCAGTGCAGGTCGTCCTGGTATGGTAATGTGGTGACACACGACACTGCATGCAGCAGGACTGGCACAATTATCAGCGCAGTGATGGACACCTCTATCTGGCTGTCCAGCCTTCATTCCAGGGTGCAGCATTGGCCGTCCTTGGGACTCCCTGTCCTGGGAGATCGACACATGGGGCAAGCTTAAAATATATTATGCCTATTTATTAGCCAACTTCTGTTATTTGCTAGAAGCCAAAGTGTGTTTGACACGGCCAGCCAGCAAGCATTCTAGCAGTCCTAGGGACTCCCATTGATTTATGACCTACTCCAGCACGCCTATGTTGTTGCCTTTTGATGCTTTAAATGAGTTGCATTCATTTTATTGTTGGTCATTTTTTTTAACCGGAGTTTGGATGCCAGTTTTGAGTGGTCTTTGTACACTGGGTCACCATTCCCAGGGTTGGATTTACATGGTTTTTGTGTAAAACATATGTAGGTATTTCAAATCAGTGGTTTAGTTCTGGATTCTGGCTTGCGGGCACGTCATTAAAATATGTTCAGAAGTAATTTGATGTGAAAAGTGTGCATCGGTACGATTGCCTGGCACAGTGTATGTAACTACAGTAGTGTTGAAAAAGGACTTTGACACCACAGCCACTAAAGTTATTTGTAATTGAAAAGCTTTTTCTAAATGGCATGCATTTATTTACTGTGTACTAGTGTTCTGCGACACCTCATTTACGGAGTATCAATATGATACCATGCAGTATCATGATATTCAATACCATGCACAGTATCATGATATTCCATACCATGCACAGTATCATGATATTCCATACCATGCACAGTATCATGATATTCCATACTATCACGATCTTATGTCCATTATGTCCAAATTCCTTTTTTTTTAATTTTGCAAGTGCAAAGTGCATAAAAGGCTAATACACAGTAAATTATATATATATATATATATATATATATATATATATATATATATATATATATATATATATATATATATATATATAAACACGGTTGGAAAAATGACAACCTCTGATTGGTTAAACAGCATCACATGACCATGCGTATATATAGCGTTTATCACGGCTTGCATACTAATGAGCTGCTTCACACTGAATAAATCACTACGCACCACTGCATTCTAAATTCCATGACAAACTGCCATTTTATTTGTTATTAGTTACAAAACCACAGCCAAAAATGAGTGGCATTTCACCTATTTCCTTTAATATATTTGGGGTGAAACCAAATAAGTTTCTGGTTTTGTAATAATTTAAAATGTGTTTTAATTATTCTAATTATTTTTCATCCCCCAAATGACAGGTAGCCGTGTTATAAGCGGTATAAACCACTTTGGGTCGTGCGGTTCCTATGATATATACCACTTCTGGGTTGGCTTATCACCACCCCAGGCTTGGTATATATCATGGGGCACGTCTCCTGTTAACACCTATACCTATATATATATATATATATATATATATATATATATATATATATATATATATATATATATATATATATATATATATATATATATATATATATATATATATATTCAGCTGAAAACAAGTTCCAGTGTATTCAGGGCAGCAGTGTGGAGGAGTGGTTAGGGCTGTGGACTCTAGACCGGAGGGTCGTGGGTTCAACCCCAGGTGGGGGACACTGCTGCTGTACCCTTGAGCAAGGTACTTTACCTAGATTGCTCCAGTAAAAACCCAATTGTATAAATGGGTAATTGTATGTAAAAATAATGTGATATCTTGTAACAATTGTAAGTCGCCCTGGATAAGAAATCTGCTAAGAAATAAATAATAATAATAATAATAATAATTCAAAGGTCATTGCCACCGACAAATGGCCTCCTCTCCTTTCTAAACTTTCTTATGTTTTTATGACTATAAAATTCAAATAAAACTGGTAAGAAAGCACAACACTTGGTGTGACAGATCTATAAACAACCAAATTAGCAAGATGGGCCAAATGGACCTCCTCTTGTTGTAACATTTGTTCTTAAAGTCATATACAACATAACACCTCCATGAACCTACACTGTGCAAATCTTTTAGAAAGTAAAACAAGTAAACAGAGTATAATGCTAAACTACACTAGCATGTACACTGTAAACTTTTCTGTTTAAACAAACACAGTAATATGTTACATTAGGGAATACACACAAACGTTGTATTCTTTCTTTTGAAACACTGTGCATTCATTTTACAATTCTTATCGTGTTAGATATTTTGAAAATCACCACTTCAAATAATTTAATAAAAGTAGTTAAGCGGATTAATAAAAACATATTTCTGGCAAAGGACTGCTTTACTAAAAACGCTGCTAATATATGCAGTTCAATAGTTAAGCATTATATTTAATTGTGCATTTCTAAAACAAGCGGGCCACTAATGTAGATGCCTTCCTGTTACGTGCTATTAGAACAGAATTCTGTTTGTGTATTCAAGCCAAATGTCTCTGTCAAAACAACGCCCCATGGCTATTCCTTTGCCGATCGAGGACGGGAGCTTCCAAGGGGTGGCGCACAATTGGCCGAGCGTCGCCCGGGGGGAGGGAGGGTTAGGTCGGTCAGGGTGTCCTCGGCTCACCACGCACCAGCGACCCCTGTAGTCTGGCTGGGCGCCTGCGGGCTTGCCTGTAAGCTGCCCGAGAGCTGCGTTGTCCTCCGACGCTGTAGCTCTTGGGTGGCTGCATGGTGAGTCTGCAGTGTGAAAAAAAACGGTCGGCTTGATTTGCACGCCTGGAGGACAGCGTGTGTTCATCTTCGCCCGCCCGAGTCAGCGCAGGGGTGGTAGCGGTGAGCCGACCGTAATAAAATAATTGGCCATTCCAAATTGGGAGAAAATAATAAAAAAATAATTGGCAACGACTAAATTTATATAAAAAAAAAAAAACACCCCAGTGCACCTTAAATAAGAACATAAAGCTTTTCACTAGCGAGAGGAGGCCAGTCGACCCATCATTCTCATTTGGTTGTTAATCTTGCAAAGAAAGTAAATTAGACAAAAGACAACCAGTCTGGCAACTATAATAAACTGTAAGTACTTTGTATTGCTTTCATGCTGAACCTGCATTAGTGGACTTTTGCATTAGTGGACTTTTGCAGTGTGGCTTTATAGGTCCTGTGCTTTCCACTGCAGGTGAAGCGTCACATTGATCCTGTTAGGGAAGCTGATATGCTGGCAATGAAGTCTGTATTCATTCTGCTCTTTCCACCGCTCATGCATGCAATTCAAAACCCAGGATTTTCACAGCTATCCCATTACATGCACATAAAATACGGATTAACACCAAATCCAAAGAATATAAAAACGTTGCTAACATTCTTGACATGCGGTACAGTTTTATGACACATCAGCAAATTATATTTTTGCAGCTTCTAGCAAATGTACTGTAATGATGAAATAAACAAGCATCAATGAACTCCCTTTTGATCAGCTTGTAGCGCATTCCTGTTTTATGTGTGATCTTTGCTGTGACTTTTTTAATAAGTAATATGCACTGGGATTCATTTACTTAACTAAAAAGAACGGAAGAAACTACAGTAAAAGTTAACTTCGGCAAAGAGATCGGGGTGGCTATCTCAAAGATGTTTCAATAAATTGTTGACGTTTCCTCCTTTTGTTTTTCACTTCTTTAAAACACTTGACATTTTGACTGTCCGCCTTCAACCAGATTGCTGTTGTCATCTGGCTGAAATCCAAAATATTTCCACAACAAGCTTCTCTCTCCGGCATTCCCCATTAATTAAATTTTCCCAGAACGCGCAGGGTAGTTGGTCACTTTAGCTAAGTGGAAATGAGTAAGCTTCATCTTGTTTTTAAAGCACAGTAAGCTAGTAAAAAGCCTTATGTTCTTATTTAAGGTGCACTGTTTTAAAAGCGCAAAAAAAACCCCAAACCACAGCATCGAAAAACTGCGATACCTGGATATTTCTATTTTACCCCGATATTAGGTATCGTAGATTTTGGTGTCATGATATACCGTAGGTCTCGATATACAGTGGAACACTAGTGTGTTTGTGCGCGTGCGTGCGTGTGTATGTGTAGATAGATAGATAGATAGATAGATAGATAGATAAAGGTATAGCTTGCAATAATATTGCATTATGTTAAAAAACATATGTATGTGAATGAATCATCTTTAAAATGTCCTTTCTCTTTTTGACATGTAAACTCCAGCCTGCGGTACTTTCTCCTTTGTCACTGTCTTTGCAGTGCACTGTTGCCATAGTGCCAGGGCTGGCCTCCTCAGCTGCTTTATGTATTGCATTTCAAGTGCGTGCGTGCGTGTGTGTGTGTGTGTGCGCTGCACAGTAAGCACTATGGAAACAGTTGATTTTCATAATCATAGTGCTTGTAAGTGATATTTTTTTTTGGGGGGGGGGGGGGGGTCAAAAAAAAGGAAACATACAGTTTTTTTGCAAAATGGCAGGATAATTAAACATGTGGGGGGGGGGGGAGGGGACCTGAGCAATGGTGCCACAGTGCCGATGTAAAAAATGAACCTGCGATGATGCATTCATGTCTCATTTAAGTTTTTCTCTCTTGTTTGAAAGCACTGCAACACAAGGTTATGTACTTTTTAATGAATAATTGTAAAGCCATTGGCACTTTTATATGTTTAAATGTCAACCTTGCTCACAAGATATGCTTTGCACTTAAGTCTTGGTTTCAAACTCAATATTCATTTTATATAGGGTCTTTCATACTATCACAGAATCAGCTTCCCTTTACACAATGTAACAACCAGGTTGAAACATCTCAATAATTCATACACAAGTTGTCTTTTTTTATTTTTATAGAGAAACTGAAATCTAAATGTAATCCCTGTCTGTGTTTTGAAAGCTTAATGCAAATTAATCTGTAGCTTTTGAACAGGATATTACATTTTAAAATACTATCATTTACAGAGCTCCCTGTGTGTTCATTCAAAATTCACTCGCACACAAAAACAAGTTGAAAAACTCCAGCAGAGAGCGGTCTAGCTGGACCTAAGGGCCTTATTTAATCCACCGCATGATCTAGTGCTGATGTAAACCCCTGTGCTCACACCACAGTGATCTTCTTACGAGGCAGACTTAGGGGGTCCCCTCATAGTTTTGCCTTGAGATATTGGGCATTGCCCTAATCTGAGTATGTAAAGGACTTAACATAGCTTAGAAATCACAAGCAAAGGCTAATAGTTGATGGGATGCACACCTGCATTGCGTAATCATGGATTGATATGGGAATCTGTCTGCCCAGATGAGTCATTTTACTGTCCCGCCTATCGTCTTGTGCTGTTGCAGACCTACATGCAAATCAATACAATCAATAATCATAAATTGTAAAGGATTTTGCAGCAGTGTGTTTTTTATAAAATGTTTTGCCTGTACTATCTTAGGGTTTGTCGGTAGAGAATAGCGCTCTGTTCACACCTGTTGTTGTTGTTGTTGTCGTCATATCGAAATGTGAAAAAGATGATCGGTTTCATTATAACACTAGATTCCTACAGTAATGGGCTTGGCTGTTGAAATTTGAGAGGATGTTTTAAATGATTAAAATGATTTTACTGTGTCATGAATAAATGAGTGCATCTGGCTCACTGTCTCACTGACTGAAACTGTGTGTCTGTAAGTGATGTGTTCTTCTACACTGCTGATCCCAGAATCCCTTGAGCCCCCTGCTTTCCACTGCGTTACACTGTACGCTTCAATTAAAGAGGAAGTTTCCTATGAATGTCTTTGTGTCACTGTCAATGTCTCATAGTTGTGTTTAAATGTGTAATAATGTGAACAATATGGTAGTGGGTGAGATGAACACTGGCAGCTCACAGTTCAAAGAATATGACCAACTTAGCAGCAAGAACAAGTCTGTATGTTTACTGCATGCATTTACCATTTACTGTAGTTATCGTCTTCATATGTAGTAACTGAGATTTACTAGTTTACACTTAAGATGGATTTTTACTTTAAACTCAGTAGGGCTGTCTCTTTAAAAACATTGCTGGCAGTGGATGTCTTTGTGCTAATCGGCAGGATGTTTCAAGGTTGGTGATTTTGGATTGCTTTTTGTATTTGAGTGGATGCATGCTTTGCATCCGTTCTAATCAAGGTCCTGCATATGTAGCCTGTTTGTATAGATGCTAGTCTTCAGGATGTACAGTCTTGAATTGCACTACATGTGGAATCAGTGTTAAAGGCAAAGAAAATGTTGGAGATCTTGAAAGCTTGTTTTTGGCTAAATCATTTTCAGTAAAAATCTCAATCTTGAATCAGTTACTGACAAGAAGCCTGTGAATGGTGAGGGTGTTTTTATTGGTTATGTTTCAACATTCTGAAAGCAATTTCTTGGATTGCCTTGGAGAAACCTGGCCTTTTGAAACCCGAGTGATTTTGTGATAGTGATGGTCTTGGGTTTGGAAGAGATTATTGCTTCCTATCACAACCATTGCACATGTGCACCCATCCAGGGGTCTCCGATGACAGCTGCTCCTGAAGCATGTACTGACAGCTGCTCCTGAAGCATGTACTGACAGCTGCTCCTGAAGCATGTACTGACAGCTGCTCCTGAAGCATGTACTCTCTCTGTCACGTATGGTTTGGACTTGGTCGTTTCCAGCACTCGTTATGCCTCAATGTTGCCAGCTTGAGACTATTCCGAGCTCTAATGTGTCCCCACTGCCTCATAATGGTTGTAAACTACAGCTGTATTTCATAGCTGCAATTAATTTACCATCCTCTTTTCAATGAAACACCATCATAATTAATTTGAAAACTACAAACGCGTGACACATGAATGTTGACTGTGGCTTCAGGCATTTATCGTCAACGGTGGTAAGCCACAAACAAGAAGCCTGTAAGTGAGTTCTAGACTTCTTGCATTAAATTTAAAGAGTGAATGACATACAATATTCTGAACACGGGTTGTACTTTGTCGCTTAAAACCACTGATCCAGTGTGTAAGAGATTTGAAATCTGCTAGCGTAGTAGAAGTATAAATTGTAGTGTCTCTAAGTAACAATTCAGCTGAGGGGCCCTGAAGTCGGCCTGAATATTTCATTTTTTCCTTTTATGCAGCTGTACTTGATAGAAACCCTTTCAGACCTTTTTCTCCTGATATTTGTACAACAGGTTTGTCACTAATGGGTTTCGTGACTCAAATCCTTGAGTTTCCCATGCCAAGGAAAACAATAAAAGCATTTCATTTCTCTGCAGCTTGAATTTTTTTTCTTTTGTTTACCCAGTGCAGCAGTTTTGTGCTTTTGGGTTTCGCTTGGTGAATACAGTTGAGTTCTGAATGGAGTAGAGGAGGTGTGTGTGTGTGTGTGTGTGTGTGTGTGTGTGTGTGTGTGTGTGTGTGTATCTGCTGTATGTATGTATGTGTGTGTGTGTGTGTGTGTGTAAAGGTATTGTTACGGAGGGATTGTGGATGTGAAGGAAGCAAACTGGAGTCTGAGGTTCATTGCTAAAGTGCAGTCTTTATTATGTAGCTGGTGAAGACAAAAGAACATAGAGCTCTGGAACAAAATAAAATAACTAAACAGAGCAGGATAACAAGCTATCCTTAGACATATTCTGAGGACATCTACCCTCACCTTGCGCTCTCTCTCTCTCTCTCTCTCTCGCGCTCTCTCTCTCTCTCTCTCTCTCTCTCTCTCTCTCTCTCTCTAGTAGCCCCCCCCCCCATATATGGCAGAATGCAGCCTTTGCCCTTGGTAGCTTCGCCTGTGGGCTAAACTAACATGGAGGATTAATGAAGACATTCCCCTAAGGAAATACCTATGAAAACACGGTACGCAGTATACCTTTAAATCAGGGTACAACCAGCAGGCTTTAATCCTCTGGTTACCTTTTAAATGTTTTACCTTGAAAGGCACATATCAGCCTAGCAAGTAAAACATTAGAAAAAAATCCCTCCCCCCATTGGAATCAATGGTACGCACTCACAAGGCTAAATACGCGCACTGACTCGTGCTCGCACCCCCAATCTAGTTCCGGCTAATGGCGGCTACAATGTTTACTCCTGGTAAGCTTCAGTTTCATTTTGCCTATTTTCAAAACAGTTTTAATGGCCCGTTTCCCCACCAGAAGACCCCCACATTCCCATCTGAATACAGGTTAGTAAATATGTTATAAAATTGTCCAGGTTTACAGGAAGTTCATATTCCAAACAATATGGGTAATTTAGTGACGGTTAATCCACTTCGTCACATTTCCCTCCCCCTCTGGACCCATCCCATATTCTGGAAAGAAGAAAGTTTACAAACGAGAGGAGGCCGTTTGGCCCATCTTGCTCGTTTGGTTGTTAGTAGCTTATTGAACCCAGAATCTCATCATGCAGCTTCTTGAAGGATCCCAGGGTGTCGGCTTCAACAACATTTTTGGGGAGTTGGTTCCAGATCCTCACAATTCTCTGTGTAAAAAAATGCCTCCTATTTTCTGTTCTGAACCCCTTTATCTAATCTCCATTTGTGAGCTCTGGTCCTTGTTTCATTTTTCAGGTCAAAAAAGTCCCCTGGGTCAACATTGTCTCTACCTTTTAGGATTTTGAATGCTTGAATCAGATCACCACGTAGTCTTCTTTGTTCAAGACTGAATAGATTCAATTCTTTAAGCCAGTCTGCATACGACATGCCCTTTAAACTCTGGATAATTCTGGTCGCTCTTCTTTGCACTCTTTCTAGAGCAGCAATATCCTTTTTGTAACGAGGTGACCAGAACTGAACACAATATTCTAGTTGAGGTCTTACTAATGCATTGTAGTTTTAACATTACTTCCCTTGATTTAAATTCAACACTTCTCACAATATATCTGAGCATCTTGTTGGCCTTTTTTATAGCTTCCCCACATTGTCTAGATGAAGACATTTCTGAGTCAACATAAACTCCTAGGTCTTTTTCATAGAGTCCTTCTTCAATTTCAGTATCTCCCATATGATATTTATAGTGCACATTTTTATTGCCTGCGTGCAGTACCTTACACTTTTCTCTATTAAATGTCATTTGCCATGTGTCTGCCCAGTTCTGAATGCTGTCTAGATCATTTTGAATGACCTTTGTTGCTGCAACAGTGTTTGCCACTCCTCCTATTTTTGTGTCGTCTGCAAATTTAACAAGTTTGCTTACTATACCAGAATCTAAATCATTGATGTAGATTAGGAATAGCAGAGGACCTAATACTGATCCCTGTGGTACTCCACTGGTTACCTCGCTCCATTTTGAGGTTCCTCCTCTAATCAGTACTTTCTGTTTTCTACATGTTACCACTCCCTAATCCATGGGCATGCATTTCCTTGAATCCCTACTGCGTTCAGTTTGAGAAATAATCTTTTATGCGGGACTTTTTCAAAAGCTTTCTGGAAATCTAAATAAACCATGTTGTATGCTTTGCAATTATCCATTGTCGATGTTGCATTGCTAATCCTATTGCATAATGCCCAATACCCCTGGTGCGGTATATACATAGTGCTAATCATATAGCATAATGCCCAATGTACGGTATATACAGTTGGTATATAGCGCACAGTACCCCTGGTATGGTGCACACGGTATGGTACGGTGCAGAGCACGGTCCACTACCATTACAGTAACCTCGTTCACTAAGAACGGTGGTAGATCAGATGCCCATCTGTATAGCTTGTGGCTTAACACAACACAGCCTTCGCAATGGTACTGCAAGCAGAGACCAGAGCGGCAACGAAACACTGCGGGAAGGACTTGAGCAATCGGACCCGAAGCAGAGCTGAGTCCAGCAACTGCTAGTGAATCGGAAGGGTAACCTTGTTCGTTGTACAAAGGGAGCAGGTCTGGGACCTACAGTTACCACAGGGGCGATTACAGGGATGCCCACCTATAACGCTTTTTGGATAACCAACATATCGAAACCCGAGGAAAGCCTACTGCTAGAGCCCTAACAGTCTTCACACTAACTCTGCAAGCAGATCTTAATGTGATACTGAGGCACTGTGGGAAAAGCTGCAAGCAGACTGACCCAGCGGCATGTCTCTGTCAACACAGGACAGCTGAGCCCAGCAGCTGCGTAGTGTTTCTGTGGAAAAAGACAGAAAATGCAACAGAGAAAACAATTTCTTCTCACACAAAACTGTAATCAAACAGTTACCGTTATTTCAATATATTTTCTATAATAAAAAACCTTTTTTTTTTTTTAAACACACATTTTTTAGCAACAAAATGTATGCTAAAAAAGCGGGCGGCATTTAAAAAGTTTGCTCACCACTGACTTAGATCACAGGATGCAGGTCTTTAGAGTGTCCCGAGGGTGAGTACAATTGAAACGGGTGGAAGGGCTTTCTCGCACAGAGCACCACAGGTATGGAACGCCCTTCCTACCTTTGTTAGGGAGGCTGGGACTGTTACAGCTTTTAAATCCTAGACTGAAGTCTTACTTCTATACATTGGCCTTTCTATCCTAGTGTGCCTTTACTGTCTGTTTTCCTGTATATTGTTTGTGTTTTTTGGATTGTATTTGTTGTTGCTGTACAGCGCATTAAGATGCCTTTGGTGTGAATAGTGCTTTATAAATAAAATTTGATTTGATTATTGCACCTTTGCATTTTAAAGTATTGCAATTTTAAGCCTGTTCTGTCACAATTCAATTTCATTCTGTGTAATCTCGTTCTTTCTGCAGTACTTGACAACTGCAAGTTGACTTATTATTATTATTATTATTATTATTATTAATAATAATAATAATAATAATATTGTCAGGGTTGAATTGTTGTGCACCCATTTCTTACCTGAACATTGGGTAAATCCACTTTGCTGCCACTTTAGACCGCTATTCTTCCTTTTGTTTTTAAACGTTTTTGACTTGGCATGGTACTCACAGATGGAAAAAATCACACAGTGACACTGCCAGTGAACACGTGTGATTGAAAATAACTGGAAGCACGGTCATTTGAGCTCAGTCTAACATAACAGCACCCCTCCCTCTGTTTGCCCGTCATTAACCAATGATACAGTACATCTTTCTTGCAGCTTAGTGCTGGGAGGTACACAGCAAAATGGGTTGTAGAATGAGATGTGCTGGTAATACATTAATGATAATGAGGCATTTTCTGGTGCACAGGGTTGTGAATGGGTTAGATGAGAATTCAATGGAATTGTGACACTGAGCATGTTTGTGAATGGGTTGTGGATGAGATGTGCTGGTGCTGAGCATGTTTGTGAATGGGTTGTGGATGAGATGTGCTGGTGCTGAGCATGTTTGTGAATGGGTTGTGGATGAGATGTGCTGGTGCTGAGCAGGGTTGTGAATGGGTTGTGGATGAGATGTGCTGGTGCTGAGCAGGGTTGTGAATGGGTTGTGGATGAGATGTGCTGGTGCTGAGCAGGGTTGTGAATGGGTTGTGGATGAGATGTGCTGGTGCTGAGCAGGGTTGTGAATGGGTTGTGGATGAGATGTGCTGGTGCTGAGCAGGGTTGTCAATGGGTTGTGGATGAGATGTGCTGGTGCTGAGCAGGGTTGTCAATGGGTTGTGGATGAGATGTCCTGGTGCTGAGCAGGGTTGTGAATGGGTGGATTGTGCTGGATGAGATGGGTTGCTGGTTGTGCTGGTGCTGAGCAGGGGTTGTCAATGGGTTGTGGATGAGATGTCCTGGTGCTGAGCAGGGTTGTGAATGGGTTGGTTGGATGAGATTGTGGATGTGCTGGTGCTGAGCAGGGTTGTCAATGGGTTGTAGATGAGATGTGCTGGTGCTGAGCAGGGTTGTGAATGGGTTGTGGATGAGATGTGCTGGTGCTGAGCAGGGTTGTGAATGGGTTGTAGATGAGATGTGCTGGTGCTGAGCAGGGTTGTGAATGGGTTGTGGATGAGATGTGCTGAGCAGGGTTGTGAATGGGTTGTGGATGAGATGTGCTGGTGCTGAATGGGTTGTAGATGAGATGTGCTGGTGCTGAGCAGGGTTGTGAATGGGTTGTGGATGAGATGTGCTGAGCAGGGTTGTGAATGGGTTGTGGATGAGATGTGCTGAGCAGGGTTGTGAATGGGTTGTGGATGAGATGTGCTGGTGAGCAGGGCTGGGGTTGTGGATGAGGGGTTGTGGATGAGATGTGCTGGTGCTGAGCAGGGTTGTGAATGGGTTGTGGATGAGATGTGCTGGTGCTGAGCAGGGTTGTGAATGGGTTGTGGATGAGATGTGCTGGTGCTGAGCAGGGTTGTGAATGGGTTGTGGATGAGATGTGCTGGTGCTGGATGAAATGGCAGGTTTGTGAATGAGTTGGGATGAGATGTGCTGGGTTGTGGATGAGATGTGCTGGTGCCAAGCAGGGTTGTGAATGGGTCGTAGATGAGATGTGCTGGTGCTGAGTAGGGTTGTGGATGGGTTGTGGATGAGATGTGCTGGTGCCAAGCAGGGTTGTGAATGGGTTGTGGATGAGATGTGCTGGTGCTGAGCAGGGTTGTGAATGGGTTGTGGATGAGATGTGCTGGTGCTGAGCAGGGTTGTGGATGAGATGTGCTGGTGCTGAGCAGGGTTGTGAATGGGTTGTAGATGAGATGTGCTGGTGCTGAATGGGTTACAGCAGCTTTTTTTTTGTAAGTTTTTTAAATTTGAGAGGCATTGTGTCAAGTAGCTTGGGAACTCGGTGCCGCTGGTTATTTTACACCCTGCAGGTACCGCCCTGTTTAAACCCAGTCTTTGTTGTCGAGAGTGCTTTATCCACCAAAGACAGTGTTAGGAACCCAACTGTGTTCAAAGTTATACAGCAAATAAAGAAAACATTTTTTTTGCATTATGTTGATATATAATTGTATTATACATTAATGCTAAAATGAAATCGCAAGCCCTTTTCTAAGTTATGTTTGAAATGTGTAAGAACATAAGAACATAAGAACATAAGAAAGTTTACAAAGGAGGCCATTCAGCCCATCTTGCTCGTTTGGTTGTTAGTAGCTTATTGATCCCAGAATCTCATCAAGGTTTCTGAAGATCCCAGGGTGTCAGCTTCAACAACATTCCTGGGGAGTTGGTTCCAGACCCTCACAATTCTCTGTGTAAAAAAAGTGCCTCCTATTTTCTGTTCTGAAAGCCCCTTTATCTAATCTCCATTTGTGACCCCTGGTCCTTTTTTCTTTTTCAGGTCAAAGAAGTCCCCGGGTTGACATTGTATATACTTTTTAGGATTTTGAATGTTTGAATCAGATGGCCGGATGAGTCTTCTTTGTTCAAGACTGAATAGATTCAATTCTTTTAGCCTGTCTGTATACGACATGCCTTTTAAACCTGGGATAATTCTGGTTGCTCTTCTTTGCACTCTCTAGAGCAGCAATATCCTTTTTGTAACGAGGTGACCAGAACTGAACACAATATTCTAGGTGAGGTCTTACTAATGCATTGTAGAGTTTTAACATTACTTCCCTTGATTTAAATTCAACACTTCTGACAATATATCCAAGCATCTTGTTAGCCTTTTATATAGCTTCCCCACATTGTCTAGATGAAGACATTTCTGAGTCAACATAAACTCCTAGGTCTTTTTTCATAGTTCCTTCTTCAATTTCACTATCTCCCATATGATATTTATAATGCACATTTTTATTGCCCGATGCAATACTTTACACTTTTCTCTATTAAATTTCATTTGCCATGTGTCTGCCCAATTCTGAATGCTGTCTAGATCATTTTGAATGACCTTTGCTGCTTCAACAGTGTTTGCCACTCCTCCTATTTTTGTGTGCTGCAAATTTAACAGTTTGCTTACTATACCAGAATCTAAATCATTAATGTTGATTAGGAATAGCATAATACTGATCCCTGTGGTACTCCACTGGTTACCTCACTCCATTTTGAGGTTTCTCCTCTAATCAGTACTTTCTGTTTTCTACCTGTTAACCACTCCTAATCCATGTGCATGCATTTCCTTGAATCCCTACTGCGTTCAGTTTGAGAATTAATCTTTTATCCTTTTTCAAAAAGCTTTCTTGAAATCTAAATAGACCATGTCGTATGCTTTGCAGTTATCCATTTTCAATGTTGCATCCTCAAAAAAGTCAAGTAGGTTAGTTAGACATGATCTCCCTTTCCTAAAACCATGCTGGCTGTCTCCCAGGATATTGTTACCATATAGGTAATTTTCCATTTTGGATCTTATTATAGTTTCCATAAGTTTACATATAATAGAAGTCAGGCTTACTGGTCTGTTGTTACCTGGTTCGGTTTTGTCTCCCTTTTTGTGGATCGGTATTACGTTTGCTATTTTCCAGTCTGTCAGTACAACCCCTGTGTCAAGAGACTGTTGCATGATCTTGGTTAGCGGTTTGTAAATAACTTCTTTCATTTCTTTGAGTACTATTGGGAGGATCTCATCTGGCCCAGGGGATTTGTTTATTTTAAGAGCTCCTAGTCCCTTTAACACTTCTGCCTCTGTTATGCTAAAGTTATTTAAAATTGGATACGAACAGGTCAACATGTGGGGCATGTTGTCCGTGTCCTCCTTTGTAAAAATCTGTGAAAAGTAATCATTTAATATATTTGCTATTTTTTTTCTTCGTCTATGATTTTGCCATTTGTGTCTCTTAGACATTTAACCTCCTCTTTGAATGTTCTCTTGCTGTTATAATATTGGAAAAAACATTTTGGAATTGGTTTTAGCCCCTTAGCAATATTGATTTCTATCTTTCTCTTGGCCTTTCTAACTTCCTTTTTGACTTGTGTTTGCAGTTCCAAGTACTCTTTCTGTGTGCTTTGTTTTGGTCCCTTTTAAACGCTCTGTAAAGTGCCTTTTTTTCGCTGAATATTTTTTTTTAATTGATCTATTAAACCATTTTGGCCATTTTGTTTTAGATTTAGATTTGTCTACTTTTGGGATGTAATTGTTTTGTGCCTCTAGTACTACATTTTTAAAAAACAGCCATCCTTTTTCTGTGGATGTTTTCTCTATTTTACTCAATCTACTTCTATTAGTCTCTGTTTCATACCTTCATAGTTTGCTTTTCTAAAATTGTAAACCTTAGCTTTAGTCATTACTTTTGGGGTTTAAAAAATTTCAAATGAGACCATGTTGTGGTCTGAGTTTGCCAATGGCTCTCTGACCTCTGTTTTAGTTATTCTGTCTTCATTATTTGAAAAGACTAAGTCAAGGCATGCCTCCCTCTAGAAGGTGCCTTGACAAATTGCGTTAGGAAGCAGTCATTTGTCATTTCCACCATTTCAATTTAGATCCGTCGTGCCCCCCCATCGGGTTTTCCCATTTTATACAGGGGAAGTTGAAGTCCCCATTAGTATGCTTCTCCTTTTCTACACGCATTTGAATGTCATTGTACAACAGATTATTTTGCTCAGCGTCTGAATTTGGCGGTCTATAGCATGCTCCTATTATTATGCCCTTTGAATTTTTGTCCATTATTCTGACCCATATTGATTCTGCATTGTTTTCTTTGTCCTGATTTAACACCTGGGCTTCAAGACTATTTCTTATGTAGTCTTCTGTCCTGCCTGTCTTTCCTATATAGTGTGTACCCACTAATATTATATTCTTCTCCATCACTCTCAGACAACCAAGTTTCTGTAACACCTATCACATCGTAGTTACTTGTTAGTGCAGGAGCTTCAAGTTCTAACATTTTGTTTCTGAGACTTCTAGCATTAAGATAAATACATTTAATAGTGGTCTTACCTGAGTTGTTGCCCTTGTTTTGATGTGGTCTCCCTTCTGTTTTTTTGTTTTCTCCCCCCTTCCTTTCTAGTTTAAATGCTTCTGGACCGCCTGAAGGATCCTTTCTCCGAGTAGATTGGTTCCCTTTCTATTTAAGTGCAGTCCGTCCCACCTGTATAGTTAGTCCTTGTTGTAGAAAGTGCTCCAATGTTCAAGAAAGGTGAAGCCTTCCTGTGTGCACCACGATTTCAGCCATGCATTTTGATTTTGTATTTCCAGCTGTACATATGGTTCTTTGCAAGGCGCCAGCAGTATCCCAGAAAATACCACAGTTTTGGTCTTGTCTTTTAATTTCCTTCCTAGCTCTCTGAATTTGTTTTGCAGGGATCTTGGCCTGTCTCTACCAATGTTGTTTGTACCAATGTGGGCGACTACTACCGGGTCGCCTCCTGTTCGCTCTGAGCCTGTCCATAGGCTCCTGGAAGGCAGCACACTGTTGTAGTAAGGGGTCTGATTTTCTCAGTGATGTGCTTGACTGAGGCTCCTGGAAGGCAGCACACTGTTGTAAATTTGTAACTGCGAACTGAACTTGCTGTGTTTCTCAGTATGGAGTCCCCAACAATCATGACCTCCTTCTTTTTGCTGCCTGGCCAGCACTGTTTATAGGGTCCTGGGTGTTGTTTCTTTCATTCTCTTGATGTTGGTTTTGGTCATCTAAATGTTGAAGTGGCTCAAATTTGTTGGATGTCTGGATTTCTGGTGGTTGTGTTTGACGAAGTTTTTTTTTCCTACTTCTGCCTATTTGAACCCAGCTGTTTTGACTATCTTCCATCTCCTGGTGGCTTTCAGTTTGCTAGGGGTGCAGACTTCCATGAATTGTGGGTGTGTCAGCTCCTCAAGCTCCTGTTGCTGTCTCATTTCCTCCAGCTCCATTTCTAGCAGGCTTAATTGCTGAAAAAGTCCTGGATCGTGCGGCACTTTACACAAACTTGGTTGAGTTCTGTTGGGTTTTCTCTGTTTCCCACATCATGCAGTTGTCCAGATTACTGGCTTGAAGACCATTTTTTTTTTTTTTAGTTTAGGTAGCTTCTGCAGCTGTCAACCTGCTTTCAACTGCTTCTAACTGCGTTGTAGTGTCCACTTTCTCCCACGCTGTCGCTTCCAGGAGTCGGGGAAATGCCTTTGTTTGTTTTTTGTGCTGCGTGCTCTGCTCCTCCCCATGGCCCAGAACACCGGAGGGATTTGAATCAGCTGCTCTGAGTTTCAGCTTATCCGAAAAAATACACGCAGCTGTAAGGCTTTAAGCTGCAATGTTTTCTGATTAAAGCAACTCAAATTTAAAGATGTAATTCCTCCTTTCTGCTTCTAACTTTGTTTGTTTTTTTTTGTTGTACTTGTCCTCTGAGTTTCAGCTTATCCGACTTCTCCCATTAAAGCAACTGTCCTCCTTTCTGCTTCTTACTCCCACGCTGCTCCAGCTGGAAGCCTGTCTGCCTTTTTGTTTTGTGCTGCGTGCTCTGCTCCTCCCCATGGCCCAGAACACCGCGGGATTTGAATCAGCTGCTCTGAGTTTCAGCTTATCCGAAAAATACACGCAGCTGTAAGGCTTTAAGCTGCAATGTTTTCTGATTAAAGCAACTCCAAATTTAAAGATGTAATTCCTCCTTTCTGCTTCTAACTGCGTTGTACTTGTCCACTCGTACTTCTCCCACGCTGTCGCTTCCACACGCTGTCGCTGGGAAGCCTGTCTGCCTTTGTTTGTTTTTGTGCTGCGTGCTCTGCTCCTCCCCCATGGCCCAGAACACCGCGGGATTTGAATCAGCTGCTCTGAGTTTCAGCTTATCCGAAAAATACACGCAGCTGTAAGGCTTTAAGCTGCAATGTTTTCTGATTAAAGCAACTCCAAATTTAAAGATGTAATTCCTCCTTTCTGCTTCTAACTGCGTTGTACTTGTCCACTCGTACTTCTCCCACGCTGTCGCTTCCCACACGCTGTCGCTGGGAAGCCTGTCTGCCTTTGTTTGTTTTTGTGCTGCGTGCTCTGCTCCTCCCCATGGCCCAGAACACCCGCGATTTGAATCAGCTGCTCTGAGTTTCAGCTTATCCGAAAAATACACGCAGCTGTAAGGCTTTAAGCTGCAATGTTTTCTGATTAAAGCAACTCCAAATTTAAAGATGTAATTCCTCCTTTCTGCTTCTAACTGCGTTGTACTTGTCCACTCGTACTTCTCCCACGCTGTCGCTTCCACACGCTGTCGCTGGGAAGCCTGTCTGCCTTTGTTTGTTTTTGTGCTGCGTGCTCTGCTCCTCCCCCATGGCCCAGAACACCGATTTGAATCAGCTGCTCTGAGTTTCAGCTTATCCGAAAAATACACGCAGCTGTAAGGCTTTAAGCTGCAATGTTTTCTGATTAAAGCAACTTTAAAGATGTAATTCCTCCTTTCTGCTTCTAAATTTGTAAACTGATGTAATTCCTCCTTTCTGCTTCTAACACCAGGATTTGCGTTGTTATCTTGTCCCAAATTTAAAGATGTAATTCCTCCTTTCTGCTTCTAACTGCGTTCTCCCTGTGCTTCTCCCACTGTCGCTTCCACACGCTGTCGCTGGGAAGCCTGTCTGCCTTTGTTTGTTTTTGTGCTGCGTGCTCTGCTCCTCCCCCTGGCCCAGAACACCGCTGGATTTGAATCAGCTGCTCTGAGTTTCAGCTTATCCGAAAAATACACGCAGCTGTAAGGCTTTAAGCTGCAATGTTTTCTGATTAAAGCAACTCCAAATTTAAAGATGTAATTCCTCCTTTCTGCTTCTAACTGCGTTGTACTTGTCCACTCGTACTTCTCCCACGCTGTCGCTTCCACCCACGCTGTCGCTGGGAAGCCTGTCTGCCTTTGTTTGTTTTTGTGCTGCGTGCTCTGCTCCTCCCCCATGGCCCAGAACACCGCGGGATTTGAATCAGCTGCTCTGAGTTTCAGCTTATCCGAAAAATACACGCAGCTGTAAGGCTTTAAGCTGCAATGTTTTCTGATTAAAGCAACTCCAAATTTAAAGATGTAATTCCTCCTTTCTGCTTCTAACTGCGTTGTACTTGTCCACTCGTTCTCTCCCACGCTGTCGCTTCCACACGCTGTCGCTGGGAAGCCTGTCTGCCTTTGTTTGTTTTTTTGTGCGTGCTCTGCTCCTCCCCCATGGCCCAGAACACCCGCGGGATTTGAATCAGCTGCTCTGAGTTTCAGCTTATCCGAAAAATACACGCAGCTGTAAGGCTTTAAGCTGCAATGTTTTCTGATTAAAGCAACTCCAAATTTAAAGATGTAATTCCTCCTTTCTGCTTCTAACCTGTCGTTTGTTTTTGTCCACCCCATGGCCCAGTTGAATCTTCTCCCCGAAAAATACACGCTGTCTTTAAGCTTCCAACTCCAAATTTAAAGATGTAATTCCTCCTTTCTGCTGTAAAAAGCCTGTCTGCCTTTGTTTGTTTGTTTTTGTGCTGCGTGCTCTGCTCCTCCCCCATGGCCCAGAACACCGCGGATTTGAATCAGCTGCTCTGAGTTTCAGCTTATCCGAAAAATACACGCAGCTGTAAGGCTTTAAGCTGCAATGTTTTCTGATTAAAGCAACTCCAAATTTAAAGATGTAATTCCTCCTTTCTGCTTCTAACTGCGTTGTTGTACTTCCCCACGTGCTTCTCCCACGCTGTCGCTTCTTCCACGCTGTCGCTGGGAAGCCTGTCTGCCTTTGTTTGTTTTTGTGCGTGCTCTGCTCCTCCCCATGGCCCAGAACACCGCGGGATTTGAATCAGCTGCTCTGAGTTTCAGCTTATCCGAAAAAATACACGCAGCTGTAAGGCTTTAAGCTGCAATGTTTTCTGATTAAAGCAACTCCAAATTTAAAGATGTAATTCCTCCTTTCTGCTTCTAACTGCGTTGTACTTGTCCACTCTGTATTTCTCCACGCTGTCGCT